>JBBPBX010005017.1:18727-30404 GCA_038048925.1 Garcialebias charrua
GACTGCTGGATATGAGCACCAGTGACCCCCGCAATACAGAAAAGAAGAAGTGAGTAAAGATAATGGATGGATGGATGTAAGTTATTTATAAAAAAGAAAGACAAAACACAAATTATGCAGGCATGAATTGCATCAGCACTAACAGGGTAAAATGTGTTTTGTGTTCTGGTTGCACTTTTATTAAGTAATTTATTATTTTATTTATTTTTCATAAATTCACGAGTTCCAGCAGGATATACAGACTACACATATTTTGTGCTTTCTTTTTTTAATGTTTTTATTTGAATAGCTTTTGTTTTATGTTGTGTCTGTTTGAACTCACATCAACTTTAGTTAGTATGAAACACTTTTTTTCTTCTGTAAACCAAGTTGTGAATGTTTATGTTCAGAAGACAGTATATTTAATTTGTGTAAATGTGGAAATGAATAGCTTTTAATGCTGCTGAGCTAGCCATGGGCCCTCAGTCACTGAAATCTCATGCCTGTCTGCAATACCTCATCGCCCAACAACCGCACTTCTGCCTCAGCTTCACACAGCCTGCACTCACGTGGTGCACGCACTCCCGCCTGGCTATATGGTAATGCGACGGAGAACCACAGACACATTCATCAGGCCTGTTGTCATTAGAAACAAGCCTCATTATACCCACAGCCTGTGATTTATGATTAATGTTCGCAGGGGGTGTGGCAGTTTGTCAAGCCCCTCCAATCCATTGATTTCATTGAACAAGGAAAACATTGAAGAGGAGGAAGATGAAGGTTGAGGGGGTGAAGTTATGTGTGTAGGGGATGTGGAAGCTGCAGGGGCATTCCTATCATGGCAAATGAGAGGAACACAAAAAGTATAAAGAGTGACATAATCACACCCCCGTGTTCCCTGATGCCTGGCTTCATTAGTAAGTGTCTTTTCAATATTTATGGCCACATTAATAAAAAATCAGCACGATAGGCCTTTGTGGAAATCTGCAGCCTTGGACTGTTCAGTGATATTTGGGTGATAAAGAAAAGTTCAGGTGTCTGTGAGAAATATGAAAGAGCTGGCTGAATGGGATGCAGCATTTAAAGTGGATGGTAAACAGTCTTTATCACAAAATAGTTTAGTTTATAACTAGATTATGCTACATATAAATTTTCTATTTATTGCAAGGTGCATAACAGTTTAACTCTTAAAAAACAGCCTGAAAATTTGCAGTCAGTACTCAAATCAAACGTTTTTCAGTAATGTAACATAAAATATGGAACAATGCCTTATTCTTGTGTATAATAACTTTTTACTCTTGTCTTTTTTGTCTAAAGAATTGTGCTAAAAATTAGTTAATTTGCCCTTGAACTCTCCACGCAGCCACAGTAGAGTAGTTCCTTGTCTAAAACCTAAATTGAAGCTTTGTTTAGATGCAAGCCCATGTCAGTAATTTCTCCAAAATTTAGTTTATGTCTCAACTGTATCTGTTTGATAACAGCAGAATCTGCTCAAATTACCGATTTCAGTTCAGTTTGATGTGTTGCAGAAACGTACCACGGTGAATTCCAGTTTCTGATTTTTGGGACACTTGACCTATTAATTTAGATTTTTCTCTAAGAATTATATTTAACATAAAATAATCCATTTTTAATTTTTCGTTGAATTGAAAATAATTGTGTTGTGAGTTTATAGCAAACTGTTGAAAGGAACAAAACAGATTCAATTCAATTCAACCTTTATTTAGTCAGGTAAATCTTTTGAACCTCAAGGGCTCATTTACGAAAGCGACCTGCTAAAACTAAAGAACAATGAACAGCAGTGGTATAATTTCCTTAAACAATAAACAATAAACAAACAAACAATAAACAATAGAAAACAAAAGAGAGAAGAAAAAAAAAACAAAAGAAAGTTTTTTTTTTTTTTTTTTTTTTTACAAAGTATCAAAAAACTAGCAAAACATTATAAGGTAGACGTATAAAATCAAAGACAGGAACAGATCTGCATTGGTTTTTGCCAGGATTCCAACAGATTCTGAAAACCATTTAGAGAAGTCAAGGTCGAGAGCTTCAGATCTTTTTGTAAGATATTCCATGAACTGGCCATGAACATGATACCTGTTTACGAAGGACAACAAAAGTTTGAGCAAATCATTTTACCCTTTACTAGCGGCACACCGCTTGTGCTTTCAGTGACTTCATTTCTGAACACCTTAAAGATATTACAGACACCAAACTTTGAATATTTTATTTCATTAAATCTTTCACACTAAAGACAGGCTGTCCCTGGAGTGCATTAGCTCAAGACGGACCAGAAATTTTGAGGTTTTGATTTCTATTACCGTATTTTCCGGACTATAAGTCACACTTTTATCATAGTTTGTCCAGTCCTGCGACATATAGTCCAAAGCGACTTACGTTTTTTTTTTTTCCATCACAGTTTTCCTGTGATAGACTTACGACCTGTCCAGGGTGTACCCCGCCCCTCCCCTCTCACAGTGATTGTTGAACATGGGCACCGACAACCCCCGTGACCCAAAATGGAAGAAGCGGGTAAAAGATAATGGATGGATGGATGTCACAATTATTGACTTGAAGCATTAAATGTTCATTTACACTGACATGAACTAAAGAGTAAACATTAGCATTTGCAGTGCGAGAGTGCCCTCTAGGCTTTTGACAATTATATATCTAAATAAATGTGACTTATACTCCGAAGCAACTTATATATTGTTTTTTCCTCTTGTGAGGCATTCTTTGACTGATGGGACCTATACTCCAGAGCAATGTATAGTCCAGGGGTCACCAACACGGTGCCCGCGGGCACCCGGGCACCCCCAAGGACCATTTGAGGTGCCCTCGGACCTGTTCTAAAAATAGCACAACTCACTACTTAGCTGCATTTAAAATTTCATTTTATTGAGTTGTTATTCTTTTTTTTTGTATTTATGTATATTTTAGAATGTCTATCTTAAAAATATGTTCTTAAAAATATGTTTATTATAATTTTTTTTTTCAATTTACGTTTTGTTATTTCTAGGGGTGTAACGATACACAAAACTCACGAGACGAGACGAGACGAGACAAATTACAGAGCTCGCGAGAACGAGACGAGATTTTAATATTAGTTCAAGAAAACTTCAAAGATCGGTTTTATGCCGCAAAAAGGCTTTTATTCTGTTTTAACATGTATTACAAACTCAACTGATGTCTTCATTTTACTGATTGAATCTTCTTAGAGTAGTCTGAAAAATACAGTAATTGTCAGATGGTTAGGGCGTTTGACTTGGGACCCGAAGGACGCGGGTTCGCGTCCCGGCCACTACACATCTTGGGGTGTCTATGAGTGCACACCTATTTCTCCAGCTCCCCGAGCGCCTTCTATGGCTGCTCACTGCACCGCCTGGTAGGTGGTTGGGTTAAATGCAGAGACGAATTTCGTCTGTGTATGGGAAACATACGCAGATGACAAGATTAGACAATTATTATTATTATTATTATCAACCATTCACATGTCAAGCTCAAAATTACTGTAGCAGATTTCAAGGGCGGCCGTGGTGTAGTGGTAATGGCAGTTGTCTCCCGATAGGAAAGTTGGCGGTTCGACTCCCGGGACCCGCACCATGTGTCGTTGTGTCCTTGGGCAAGACACTTAACCCTGAGTTGCTCCCGGTAGGACTGGAAAGCACCTTGCATGGTAGTCTGCCGCCACCGGTTTATGAATGTGTGTAGCATTCAATATATGTGTAGCACTTTGAGATTTTCAGTAATGAAAAGTGCGTTATAAATTGAATTAATTATTATTATTATTATCAACCACAAGCCAATAAATTAGTACATCCCTACTCATCTATCTTCCACCTGTTAATTGCACCCTTTATTGTTTGATAATGTAAACATTTGTGTATAGATGTTGATTGTGATGCATTGAAAAACCATATTACTCTTTTGGGGCTCTATTTTTGACACTCAAATGTAAGCAATGCATTTCTTAAACGAAATTACATAATCAAAAGCTTCTTATTCCTTAAAGTTGAGAAAGACTTTCAAGATGTCACAGGTTGACATGCTCAATCAACGCTTTGTCAACACACTCCTTTTGTCAGTCTTTTGTTCATGTTTCCATCGTACTCTTTCTTTGAGTACTTAACTCCATTTTTCTCCATCTTTGCCTTTTTGGTATTCTTACCACTGCTTCCCTCTTTCGTCTCCTCTACATCCCCTTTTCCTTTGCTCCTCACATTTCATATGAATGGTTCTCTTAATCCTGTCAGCGATGGACTCCAGTTCCCTCTTTCACTACTCCACATGCCTGTTTCCACCTTTACTAAGACTGCGATCGAGCTGCCTTTTCTCTCCAGGGACACAGGGAAGAGGTGGTAGATGCACGAGCCAAGGCCAGGAACGGGCCCTGCCTGCATGTGAACAGAGCTGTATTTCCCCCCCTTTCTTTTTTCCCTCCTCTACACATCTGGTGCAGGGTGGGACCGGGCCATGCTCTGCTCTGTTGTTTTGTCCTTGGCTCAGTATGGTTGTCAGATTTTGGTCGGGCTGCACTGGAGCAGGTTTGGGATTGAGATGCAAAGTCGCCCCACTGCTGTACCCTCATGCACTTGCTAGACTCCTTTGGTGGGAAAGCGTTTATTGTGAAGCTGACAGCTGAATTATTAACAGGACTTTTGAAGAGTCCAGTGCATCGTTGTGAGTCGTTCTCCCTCCACAGTGATCTTCAGCAGCTTGGCAGGAGCAGGTGGAGTTCTGCATTCTTTGCATTAACTCCACCCCGATTTAGATCCTACTTCAAATAAATGAAAATCAAGATACTAGTTGGCTTCGTTCCCCGCAGATATAAATAGCATTTTTCTAATCTTATCTCGAAACAGTGTTGTGAAGGGAATAGGCTTTGAAATGCAGCCTGACGATTAGGGTCCCATTGTTCCGCTCCACACCCCCTCCATTCTCCTGGCTGCTTACAATAAGCCTGAAGATCTGAGTGCATGTGCCTTGGCATGTAGTCCTGCACATGTGTATGCACTCATCTGCATCACAGAGTGATTGCAATACTGTAGTGACTAAATGGTAACACAGCATGTACGAGTGCCTCGTGTTGGAGAGTTGGGAATTTATGAGTGATTGGTGTGCACTTAATTTTTGTCACTTTTTTAGGACACTTTTTTTTTGCTGTTCATTGTTCTTTAGTTTTAGCAGGTCGCTTTCGTAAATGAGCCCATGAGGTTCAAAAGATTTACCTGACTAAATAAAGGTTGAATGAATGAAAAAAGGACCTTTTCGGGTATTAGCACCTACCTAGTCAGGACCAGTAGTCATTTTGGGAACCAAAGACCAGTCCTAATATTGCTGAATGCCATTTTTGGGTTAGAGGTTAAGACTAAAGTGTGAATTGAGTTTATGGTCAGGGTTAGATTGCAAAAATAACTGGAAATGAATGGAAGTCAATACACAGTCCTAATAAGGATAGAAATACAAATGTGTGTGGAGGGGGTACGTGCATGTGTGTGTGTGTGTGTGTGTGCGTGTGTGTGTGTGTGTGTGTCACTGCTGGGTGTGTCTTTGGTGATGGATGCTGTGCCTCTGCAGCTTACCCCTCTGCTCCTCTCAGAATTAACAAGGTTGCTAAGATACAGTGGGCTTATATTAGATTAGGTTATCTTCCGTTATTGCTGTTACTATATTTTACCCAGCTGAAACCTTTATTAATTTAGAAATTTACCCTGCCATGGAATGAAGATGTTGGTATTTGTGCCCCGTTGCTCCTTTCCTCAATCACCTTAGAAGGGGGGTTGTAGCGCTGAAAGCCCCCTATAGCAATATGTCTATCCCACCCCATTACAATCTGAAGGCGGATCCAAACCTTTATTCATCATTAAACCCATTTAATCCGAAGCCCGGGGCCCAAGTGTTTTCATTTGACACAGAACAAGCTAATGAAAAAGAAGAGTGGAGGTAGTTATCGCTTTGGTTGAGGTGAATTGGTGGGAAAAGCTGTTGTCCCTCCCAACGGTAAAGGTCTGTCCAATCCGGTATTTGACCTCGTTGACACAGCTGTCAGAAAATAAAAATAAAAAAACAATACAGTTGAAAAGTGGGTTATGGGCTTTGGTTTCTTGACAAGAATTTTTCATGATTTCTGAAAGCACAAAGGCAGCTGCACTACTGTGCATCATTGTTAAACCTCCTATACAGGTACTCCCCGACTTACGAGCGAGTTCCGTTCCTGCGAGGTGCTCGTAAGACGAAATCTCGTATGTCGGAACACGAAACACGTGTCGCTCGTAAGTCCGGATTTTCGGTCGTAAGTCGGAAAATTTATGCTAGCGCTACTACGAACACTCGTTTTTCAACACAAACGTACATACTAGTTCATAAACATGCTCAGAAACTTGTTTACAAACTGTTAGCTAACACACTTTCATCTAAAAACACATACCAGTGCTGTATTTTCTGTATGTTCTGTACAACTTTACTGTTCGTTAGTCAGCTCGTAAGTCCGGAACCTCGTATGTCGATGCGCTCGTAAGTCGGGGAGTACCTGTAGTTGATTTTATTTGTTTCCAGAAAACAGCTTTGTTGTACCAGTAAATGACGTTCATCAACCTTCTACAGGTCTTTCAAAGTTTTTCTTGGGACAAGATTCAGTCTTTGAACATGATCGTGACAACATTTCATCCAGTGTGTGCTTAAAAAGTGAGGAAAGTGAACATTTAAAGGACAAAAGAACAAGTGTCAAGTCTAAAACATCAAGAACAGCATATTAGCAGTGTCTTAAAGTCATGTCTTTTAAGAAACAGAAAAGGAAATTGGCAAAGCCCTGACAAAGAACCTTAGAGAAGTTGAGTGCTTTCTGTATGCCAAGTTGTAAGCTAATAGCTCTTTGGGAGTCACCTTGTTGACAATAAATCCTATTTCGAGTCAAACTCATTTTTATTTTGTTGTGCTTTCTATAAATTCAACCAACAAAATGGTGCCAAATTATGTCACTGTGACAGACTGTCGTTCTTTGCGAAGTTACGTCATATGTGTAGACAAATCACATTCTTACTTTCGTAGGTTTATGAGTCTTTTTATGTTTAGAAGAAGTTAAATATCTTAACAAACTTAAATTTAAAAAAATGTTAACACCTGTCAAATATTGAGGGACTATAATTTAATGAAAAATTTGCCCAAGTTTTAAATGTTGAAACTCCTTCAACAATCCTGAAATGTTGTGATGCAGACCTTTTTTAAAGATTACAAGAACACCTGGTTCTTGTAGCATGAAATGTGGAATACTGTGGTATTGTAGATCTGTTTTAGGTTTGTGTTTTTCTATTTGTACAATATAATATTTGTCATACTTTACATATCGAGAAAAGCGTTGTAAGGTTTGTCTCTAGACCCAGAAAGTATGTGCACGAGAACAACTTAAGCACCAGGAGAAAGTTTAAACTGTGTATTTACAAGTGAAATAATCCAGCACAGTGTAATGCATCGTAGGCCTGGACAGGATGGAGAATAGGGGACAGCGTTAGTGGAGGCTCTTCTGGGATGTTGGTTTGAAGGTTCAGTCTCTTACTTTAACCAAGCAGGGTTGTCACATGGAGAAATCCAGAAAAGTTCCAAAGAGGTCTTACTCAATGTTGGACAAGTGGTGGAAGGCAGGGAACATCTGAAGAAGTCACAAGAAGACTCAGGAGGCAACAGGAAAGTCCAAAGCTCAGGAGGACCACAGGATTTAAGCTGCAACAAGAGAGTAAAGTTAATCTTTGCAAAACACTAAGAACCATGTAAAGGCCAGGAACACAACTACCGAAAGGCAGATAATGCACCAGCGTCGGTTGACAGTCATCAGCTGCCTTAAGTAATAATAATAATTTCACATTTTTGTCATCTGTGTATGTTTCCATACAAGACGAAATTTGACTCTGCATTTAACCCAATCACCACCAGGTGGGGCAGTGGGCAGCTATAGAAAGCGCGCCAGGGAGCAATTGGGATGAGATGTGCTGCTCAAACACACCACAAGTTATGCCGTGACTGGGGTTCGAACCTGGGTCCTTCGGGTCCCAAGTCGGTTCCCCTGCCACTACACCATCTTGGCCCCTTGAAGCTCATTAGGCCAATGATCCATAGGTGTGGATCTGTTGGTGCCCTCCAGTGTAGACAAGGAAAACTGCTGAACTCTTACAAGCTTTTTTCAATTCTGGGTGCTCTGTTTTACATACGTAAATGTTTTTAGACAAATTGAGCCCAATGGCTCAACCGTAATGTGTCCAAGGTGTGCGAGTAGGGCTAGAAGTGTTCAAAGTCAAAGTCAACTTTATTGTCAGAACTGCAATATGTACAGGACATACACAGGACCGAAATTGCGTTTCTCTCAGTCCCTCGGTGCAACAGTAACCATCTAAACACTAAACACTAAAACATTTAATAAACATAAGCATAAAATAGTAAAAAAAGTGTAACACTGTCCTGAGTTTTTTTCATAATAGTATAAAAGTATGAAAATTTACACCAGAAGAAATTTGTCCCGCAATAAACAGTTTCTATGTTTAGCAAAAGCTATTTTCCCTTACATGCATGTAAATACAGATGTGCTGTGTATGTGAGCTGCATGGTCCACATGTGGGTAAGTGCACAAGAGGACCTGCTATAAGGGGGAAGCCCCATTAGTGTGGGATCCCCGGGAGATAATGAGTGCTGAGTGCTTTATGTCCTGGAAATGATTGAGTGGAGCATAGTAGCAGTTTATGAATCCTCTCTGCCAGTAGCTGACAGACTGACAGCACACAGTCTGCTACTCAGCCAAGCTGCTGAATTACAGATGTCTTCTGGCTGTAATCTGAAAGGATCCGTATCAGAAAAACACACCTAACCTGCAATGTCCCTGTTGACCTGGCGTCAGTTAGATGTTAAGTACTTTTCCCACAATTTTTTTCTTTCTCTTAGCTGGAAAACAGCCAAACGTTCCCCACTTTTCCAGTACTTAAAGCATACTTTCTATGACTGAAAGATAATCCCAGGATCCAACATGTCCCAGCTCAAAATAGCACATCCTTGTCAAAAGGGCAAAGAAAAAGATTAACTTTACTTAAATTAAACAATGTCAACCCTTGGTTTTGCTGTTTAAATACCTCTCTTTGGGCTACTTCCTGGATGACTCATCTTCAGGTGCTGTTTCTGCTGTAGAGTGGTATTTTTTCTCATTAGTGGTGAGTGCTTACTGTTTATGAGGTAAATTACACAGGCTGTGTCTCAATTCAGGGGCTGCATCCTCATGAGTGCCCATTTGTCGGCCGCATACGTCATTGCCCCGCGCGGAGGACTGTCCCAATTCGAAGACTCCTCCTCATGCGGCCGAGGAATGCGGCCTACTTCCTGCCGAAATCGAAGGATGCATCCGTGGAACCTTCAAGACGGAGGCTATCCCAGAATTCATAGCGCCAGCAGAGATTTCGCGGGGGGACTTTCTGCGTGCAGAGTCGGGCTGCTGCGTGTTGTTGAGTCATCAGCTCGTTTTAACAACAACCTCAGCGCGAATATTCATTCAACCTTTATTTAGTCATCTCAAACAACCTCAGCTCGAATATATCTCATTAAAATTTTACTACAGAAATGACTAAAAAAAATGTGTTAGCTGAATATACAGTATATTAGTGTTTCTGAGTTTACTGTTTTTGAAGAACTGATTACAAATCAGATTATTTTACACGTGCGTAGCAAGGATTTTCTGAGGGGCAATCTTTTAAAACCCAGAGTGGACCTATGAAATGCAAGTTGTCCAGTAGCTCAGTTGGTTAATCAACTTGCGATTGGTGCAGAGATGCTTTTCTCGAAGCTGGTTCGAATCTCACTCGGTACGGTTAAAACTTATTTTACGTTTGTCTTTTATTGGATAAAAAAAAAGAAGGAGTTTCACAAACTCCTTCCTTTTAATCTCAGTCCTCATTTTT
The DNA here is from genome assembly GCA_038048925.1 of Garcialebias charrua. Lineage (NCBI taxonomy): Eukaryota > Metazoa > Chordata > Actinopteri > Cyprinodontiformes > Rivulidae > Garcialebias > Garcialebias charrua. Next base: position 28,636 of record JBBPBX010005017.1, read on the forward strand.
TTATCCAATAAAAGACAAACGTAAAATAAGTTTTAACCGTACCGAGTGAGATTCGAACCAGCTTCGAGAAAAGTATCTCTGCACCAATCGCAAGTTGATTAACCAACTGAGCTACTGGACAACTTGGTTTTTGTAGGTCCACTCTGGGTTTTAACAGATCGCCCCTTATAAGCTGATTTATAATCAGTTCTTAACAAACAGTAAACTCAGAAACACTAATATATATACATGTATTCAGCTAACTAATATATTTTAGCGGCGTCCCTTCTCTTTCCACACACACAAAGCGCGCACACAAGAACTTCCCACCCACTTCAAGAGAACGCCCCACCCACTTCAAGGCCGGCAAACCTGAAGGCTAGACCGTCCCATTTCAGCAGTTTCGCTCAGCCCACCCGGTCTTGTGAGTGCGTGGCCTACTCGGCCCAGCTAGGCTGGGTCCTCATGAGGACGCAACCCCTGAATTGAGACAACTCGTGAACTGTATTGTCCTCTTAGATTAAGAGAATGTTACAAAAACAAGTACCGTAAACAAAACTAAAACTAACAAGTGTTTTTTTTTCACTTACAATGATCTAAAGTTGTAAAATTAAATGCAACACAAAAATAATCAAATAAAATACAATAACATTCTAAAATAAATCTCCCGATATGAAAATACACTCAAACTTAGCTTAATAATATTAATAATAAATTCAATTTATAACGCACTTTTCATTAATGAAAATCTCAAAGTGCTACAAAGTGCAACAGAATTAAATGTCAATAAAACAAGTAATAAAACAAGTAAAATCAATAACAGTATCAACTAAGATCAAAAGTAGAATCATGAGGAGGTAGAGTATGCTCGGTTGAAAAGAAAGGTCTTCAAGCCGCTCTTAAAGTCAACCACAGACTGTGGGGCTCTCAGACAGTCAGGAAGAGAGTTCCACAGGCGGGGGGCAGCCACACTGAAAGCCCGGTCTCCCATGGTCCTTAATTTGGTTCTCGGAATGTGAAGGAGATTACTGTTCTGTGACCGCAGCGACCGGGTGGATGAGTATGGAATAAGAATATCCTTCAGATAATCTGGTGAAGTTCCGTGTAAGCATTGATGTGTAATGAGAGCAGTTTTGTACTGAATTCTGTAGGCGACAGGAAGCCAATGAAGGTTATGGAGAATGGGCGTAATATGTTCAAATTTACGAAATCTCAACAAGATCCTTGCTGCACTGTTTTGAATATATTGAAGTTACCAGCAAGTTGGAGCTAATGTAGAAAACTGTTGATATCAGGATTATCACCTGCCATCAAATTTGAAAAGGACGAAATATAGAAAATATCTGCTTGCCATATCAACAACTGCTGTGGGTCATGACCAGGAAGCTTCTCTGAAAGTTCTTGTGAACCAGCCTCTCTTGCTTAGTTTGTTGTTGTAGACTTTTTTAGATATGATATATCAATGTACCCATGCCAAACATCAGTACTGTGATAAATACTTGGACTGTACACACATTTTTTACATCTATAATATAGGGGGAGTGGTGGCGCAGTGGTTAGAGACGGTGGGCCTGTGATCGGAAGATCGCCGGTTCAAGCCCCAGTACCAACAACATAAAAAAATGTGGGTGGAAAAAGGTGAAATACCCACACCTGCCTCCACCCTCATTCGCACCACCTTGGGCCCCTGAGCAAGGCCATTCACCCCCATCATCTGCTCCTTTAAACAGGTCTCTCTTGAAAATTAGTTCTCGTGGCTCAATGAGACTACCTGGATAAATAAAGGGTAA
>JBBPBX010005017.1:37310-47967 GCA_038048925.1 Garcialebias charrua
TATATATATATATATATATATATATATATATATATATATATATATATATATATATATATATATACAGCAAACCCTCGAGTTACGTCAGGGATTGGGACCTACGGGTGTGACTTAGGTCGATGTTGTCGTACCTCGCGGACCAAAAACACCTGCCTGTCGTAGGTCCGCGTTTCTGACATAGGTCGCGGCTATACCGCTAACGGAGCGCCGCACACATATTTAACGGCATGAGACTGAACAAGCAGACATACTAACATGCACAGAACTTTACATGTACAGTAAATGAATACTGTACAATAAATAAAAAATATAATGTCTTACTTTGAGCTGGTCAAAGCCTGCCTTCGTCTTTTAGCATCAGCTCGCACCCGTCCGAGCTCCCCCAGCTTCCTTACGCTCCACACGCACACACGTGGTCAAAACTGTTTAAAAGAAGGACTGTTAGCTTCTTAACTTCATACATTTGGAGCCAGAAAAAAAAAAACTTACTGAAAGCCGTTTCTCCGCGATGTTCCTCCATCCAAAACAAACTGCTCGGCGTTAGCTACGGTTAGGCCCCGCCATTAGCAGCATGTCAGTTCATTCAAAAAGGCTGTCGGCTTTGTATCTCCGCGTTAGCTCGGTGTCCCCCAACATCTTAGGCTGCCAGGCGGACATTTGCGGCGAGCTCCCGGCCGCAGATGGCCCCTCCGCGGCATGTCGGCTCGGTGTCTTCGCCTGTGTTAGCTGCTCTGTTAGCTGCTGTCGTTAGCATGTCGGGCGGCGTTGTGGGAGCGATCGCGGGGCGATCCGCGGCTGCTCCTCCGGGCCTGAGACGTCCACAGAGTTGACCGAGTGTTTCCAGCTAATTTATCCGTATGAGGCAACCCTGATCGGACACACGGTCCTCTAGAGCCAGCTGACAGGAGCCTTTATGGCGGAGCTCCATTGACCGCAATTGTAAAATGGCGACCGGAAACGACCGGAAGTTGCGTAAATACGATAAAATTGTAATAAAAACATAATATTAATAATTATACTTTATTTATAAAGCCATTTAAAACAACCACAGCTGCAACAAAGTGCTGTACACATGAAATTAATAACATTTAAACAAACAAACAAAAAAATATATAATTAAAAAAAAATATCATATTTTTATTAAATATGATAAAATCGTAAGTCTGAGTTGCCGTAGGTCGCGGGTGTCGTACCTCGAGGGTTTCCTGTATATATATATATATATATATATATATATATATATATATATATTAGGGGTGTAACGGTACGCTAAAATCACATTTCGGTTCGGTTCAATTACAAGGAGGGCTCGGTTCGGTTTATTTTCGGTACAAAAAAAAAAGACAAAATAAAGACTTACAAAATGTTTATTTTGAAAATATGCCAAAAATATGTTTGTATTGTATTGTAGTAATAAATAAAAGTGACCCATTTGGATGATATTTTAAATAAACAGCACTCTACAATAAATAAACTATATGAACAATAATACAAATCTTAATAAATACAATAACAGTCAGAACCAGAACAATAAGCAGCAACAGACTGTTTATGATCTAACTAATCAAGTTTTTGTCCAGTAGCAGCAGTGTGGTTGTATTTGTCCTCATTACTCACAACTTCTTCTTGGTGGGACAGTCCTGGAAAAGTTCAGAGTTCAGTTCAGTCATCACACACTTCTTAGCTGCTGGTGGATTTCCCTGAAGTGGATAAGAGAGCAGCTACCTCTGTCACAGACTGGAAATAAAAAACAAAAGAGGTTAAAAAAAACAAGTTAATAAGATTATTATTTAAAAAAAAGGTTATTTGGATAATAATTTTTATTTATTTTTTATTTATTTATTTATTTGTTCATTTTAAATTTTGTAAAGAAAAAAACATTTTTACATTTTAACAATCAAATGAAAATAGAAAAAAACATAAAATGAAAGGAGACAGGGAGAAGAAAATAATCTTATTTTACCTGCCCCTTATTTCTATAATAATAACAAAAAAGCGAGATCAATAGAAATAACTCAATCAAATATACACATTTCCAAGCCACTCAACAATGATACAAATTTAAGCTATTTACATGATTTGAATACACATTTAAGTTTTTAGTACAATTTGACAATTTGAGTATTTAGTATCTAATTAACATACTAGCTTTAATCATTTTTTTTTAAAGACTGTAAGTGAGTTAGTAGTTTTAATTTCATTTTCTAAACTATTCCACAAGTCAACACCTTGGATTGATACACCTTTCAGACTTGTTCTGTATTTTGGCTTTGCAAAAATCTCCATTCCTTTCAGGTTGTAACAGCTCATTCTTTTTACAAAATTTACTTGAACATTTAGAGGCAATGAATTTTTATGAGCTCTATACATTACCAACAAAATGTTATTTACCAAATCATAAAACTTGAGCAACCTAAGTTGCTTAAACAATATATTCGAAGGATGGCAGTAAGGTTTTCCCGCAATGGTTCTCACTGCTCTTTTTTGTAAAATAAATATAGGGTTCGTCAAGGTTTTACACGCCTTTCCCCAAACCTCTATACTGTACAGTAAATCAAGTGTGGAACAACTATGGCATTATAGAGCACATACAATGCTCTTTCATTCAATAAATCCCTTACTTTATACAACACACCTGTGGATCTAGATATCTTAGTTTTAACCGAGTTAATTTGCTGTTTCCAAGTGAGCTTATCATCTATCACAGGGGTGCTCACACTTTTTCAGCATGCGAGCTACTTATAAAAAAACCAAGTCAAAAAGATCTACCCAATACAAAAATGCAAAACATATAATTATCTTCAAATGTATTAAGGATTCTTTTTATGTACAATGTACCTATGTTGATGTACCTTGCATAACTGAATAAGCCAATTTTGCACAACACATGTAATAAATCAGGGGTCACCAGGGGTCAGGTCGCCCGTAGGGACCAAATGGGGTGATGGTGACAGCAATATAGATTGTTTAAATTTTATTTTAAAAAAAGATGGTAGAAACTGATCCCCACCCCTTTCTTTATAAGAATCTGGTGTTTTACTTTAATAAATGTTAAAAAATCATTAGATTTTTTTTTTACTTTATAATGTCATCTCTAAAAAAAAACTCCAGCAAATCTAAAGTGGTCCACCGGCCACCAGTTGATAACCACAGTTGTAGCAGGTTGTTATGGCTCCGGACACGTTTAATTTAGTGAAGGAAGGCATAAAAATATCTCTTTTGGTACGGAGAGATTTACAGCGGTGTATTTTACAGACTGTCCCTGAACGCAGCGCGAAAGTGTGTTTTGCAAACGCTCGCGCTGCGGGACAGGGAAACGTGCAGAGAACGGAGAGTAGTCAAGGAGGTTATTCTGTATGAAAAGTGTCTCGTATGATTTTAATAATAAAGCCACGTCAACTCCCAACCAGTATGTTTAAGCGTGCAGAGAAACAACACAGCGTCACTCACCCGGAAGATGGTGGCGGCGTTTCGCTTTGAAGTTGCTGCTGTCCGAACTGGGATTTTAGTTCCTCCACCTTTCTGTTTCTCAGCTGGCTTTTCGGTGGGAAGTCCATGTCGTATTTTCCAAAGGTGGGCGGATGAACGCTAGGGAGCGCTATTCCGCTTACAGTGGACCTAAACTTTTTGTCAGCGTTTTTGTGAATTGACTAACTTTTATAATTCATAAGCGGATTTGTGCTATTTTTATTTAAAATGCAGTACCGCTAATAACTAATTATCTATCAGTAAAAACCAATAAACTTATTTACAAGCTCTTATGCTGCTTGTTTTTTACCTTTTTCCCCACCGTAAACAGCAGAGGAGGAAAGGGTGTGAGGGGGAGGGGGGCAGAGCTGAGAACAGACTCGGCTCTACCATGTAGGTAAATGCCTGGGGGTCCCATTTCAGCAGTGGCCCCGGCCCCGCCTCGCCCCGTGCAGTCACCTACATAACTAACATTGATCCTGCTTGTTAATGTACATTTAACATAAAAATAATTATAGTTACGATGAAAACGATCATTAAATACGCAATAAAAAAAACGGTCGATTTCTTTATCCCCCTACTAAAAATGGACTATTCCATCTTGATGACAACTTCCGGGTCACTCAGAGGTGAACTCGGGTGAACTGTAGCTACTGTTTGTGCTGGGTACTTGGATAAATCCTTAGAGAACCCCGCTGTTTCAAGCCAAATTAACGTGGCCGGTAGTGCATTAACAGAATACCCGAGTTTTCGACAGCTCGAGTGCTTTGACTTCTATCGAGGCTTTTTGTCCACCTCGAGTACCCGTAGTGACGTCATCACATCACATTTCACAGCGTGCGAGGTACCTTTTAGAATCAAGAATCAAGAATCAAGAAGGTTTATTAACATTGCATCAATTTTCATCGGTACAACGTAAATATGTAGTTTCAGACATCCAGGAGATAGAATGAGTGCAAACAAGCTGCAGCTGAACAAAGCATGATAACTCTTAGCGCGGCCAGGCCCAATCTGTCCCCAGATGAAGGTCAAAAGCAGGAAAACAGGATAAGACACGGGGTTTACAGCGTTGATATTAAAAAAAGATGAATCACGTTTTGTCTTCAAGACACCGCGTGAATCAGTAAAAACCATATCAAATAAGCACATTTAGTTACAGGACAAGATGCATTTATGACGGCAGGCGGGAGGGAACAGTCTGTGTGTAACAATTCTAGATAAGAAACAGTTCGCTGGTCTCAGAGCTCGGCTCAAACCAAGAATGCACACAGAAACCTCTGGGGGAGGGGTAGGAGGCAGCGGGTTCCTTCAGCTCCCAGTCTAGGAGAAGATTTGTAGCCTTCAACAGTTCCAAGGCCAGAGGCCAGATTAGATAAGTTGCTTTATTTTCCAGTCAGCCCACAGTGTTCTTTGTACTGCGGTCTTTAAGTCCAGGTTCTGTTTTCTGGGTCCAAATCGCCGAATTCGTGTCAGGTTCCGAGCTAAAAGATTCCTCCATATGTGCTCTGTTTGAATCCGAGCGCTGTAAACGAGTCCACAGTTCACACTGCAGGTCCGCGGCAGCCACCGCTTCTCTCACCGTGTGACACAGCCCGCACAAACAGCTGGGAAGGTCCTTCATAGCCTGGATCAAAGCATTTTCGCTGAGCGGAGGTCCTCGTCAGCACGCCAATCGCCGCGGTCCCCCTCAGCCCTTCAGTGGCATGAGCCTCCGGTGTCCCAATAAAACACAGAGATTCCACGTCCCCGACAGAAAGAGCGGACAGTTGCATTAGCCTGCTCATAGAGTCCATAATGCAGCTCACCGCCTGCATGTCGATAGGGCGCCCTGGCTCTCCCCGGCCGGAGCGCTTCGCAGAAATTATTGTTGTCGATAGAATCGATAAGTGAAATGGCCCAGAAGACAGTCCACGCACATAATTCCATTCCAAATTGGTTCGAGCGAGCGCTGAAGAGTTATAGACGAGACAAATGCAGAAGCGGGGGAGGGAATGCAGGGAGATGTAGGAGCAAAAGGAAATGCGACCAGTCCCTGCCGAGAGCGGAAGTAGCTTAGCTTTTAGTAGACGCCACAAAATGGATTCCTTTGTGCGCACGGATGTAAATGGAGCAGGCAGTCTTGTCAAAAAGGTAAAACAGTTTTTAATTTATAAAATGCGCTATTTCCTGTTGATTTTCTGTTCTCTGACCACCGTAGATTGTGACTGGCAGCAGGTGGCGGTGTTGCATTGCAGGCCACATATATAACACGGCAGCTTCCTCTCTCGTTTCACAAACAAAAGCAACATATTAATCTCTCTAGACCTATTAAAAAAAACTATAAACACATTAATCTCTAAAAGTAAACCTAAATTGCACAGCACTTCAGGCTGTGGTGCGGTGTTGCCCCATTTGTTTTTCAGTTTCGGTTTCAGCGCCGCACGGTATACTTTCACTTTTAATATTAATAATAATAACTAATAGTTTTGTTTTTCCTGTGACTTATCTGCAGTATGATAAATGATAGGAGCATAATAAATGCTCCCAATGTTTTGTTGGTCTTTTTTTTCTTTTTGTAAAGACGGTTTTTATGCATTTATATTTATTTATTTATTTTGCATCATAAGACACTGTGACGTCATCGGCTACTCGAGCGTCGTTCGAGTTTTTTTATGTTAAGGTCGAGGTTAAAAATTATGTACTCGTTCAACCCCTAGTGGCCGGATGATTTTATTGTGTGTTTTGTGATGACCACGCGACGGTGAGTCGTTATTTTTATGTATTTTAGTTACTTTTCATTAAATCTGTTGACTACCTATAGACGCTAACGCTGTGTCTGCCTGTTGGTTGTGCTGGGTTACTAATGGGTAGAGAACCCCGCTGTTTCAAGCCAAATTAACGTGGCCGGAGGATTTTATTGTGCGTTTTGTGTCGACCATTCGACGGCGAGTAGTTAGTTTCATGTATTTGGGTTACTATGTATAAATGCGGTGGCGACACCGAGATTTAAACGTGGTTTTAGGGATTAAAAGATCATTCTATTTTTTGTTAATTTCGTGGCCGAATAGAATATATGTACGTAAAGTATTAAATAAATCCTTTGATTTTTGTAATTTCATCCTTTTAGGATCATTTTTGTTACTTTTCAGTTGGCAGTGTAGTGCAAATATTGATAACGCTGCCGGCTATATATAAATATATATATATATATATATATATATATATATATATATATATATATATATATATATATATATATATATAATATAGAAATATATAAATAGCGGATTAGATTAGCTTCCCCTAATTTTCATAAGACATTTGTGCTTTTGAAATTGTGGACCTAAAAAAATTAATAAGCGTTTTAGAAATTGTGGAACTAATTTTTTAATTAGCNTTATTTTTTTACAAAATAAAGACTTACAAAATGTTTATTTTGAAAATGTGCCAAAAATATGTTTGTATTGTATTGTAGTAATAAATAAAAGTGACCCATTTGGATGACCAACAACACCACCAGCCTGATCAAGAAAGGTCATCAAAGACTCTACTTCCTCAGACGGCTGAGACGAGCTGGTCTGAGCAGCCCAGTTCTCACCTCCTCCTACAGGTGTGCAGTGGAAAGCGTCCTGTGCTCCAGCATCAACGTGTGGCATGGAGGCTGCACAGTTGCAGAGAGGAAAGCTCTACAGAGAGTGGTGAAGGCTGCACAGAGGTCTGTCGGAGTCAGTCTCCCCACCATCACAGACATTTACACCTCCAGATGCAGGAAAAGAGCCACCTGCATCATGAAAGACCTCACTCACCCAGCACACACACTCTTTGCCCCACTCCCCTCAGGACGGAGGTTGAGGAGCATCAAATGTAGAACCACTAGACTGAGGAACAGCTTCTACCCTGAGGCTGTTAGACTCATGAATGAATAAATAAAAATAAAATAAAAATAAACACTGCAAAATATCACATCATGCTGATGCTGATCTGTTTTCTTGTTGCTGTGTTCATCTGTGACCATCTGCTCATACAGACTCATGTTCGTGCTGCTGTTTATAATGATGTTTTTCCACTATATTAGGGCTTAGTGTATTACTAGTTGATGTTTTTCTTAGTTAATTCTAGATGTTATTACTGTTTTTCTCTTGCATTTGTTGTTGGATGTAACTGGGACCCCGTGTACATAATCTCGTTTTCATCACATGTACCACATGCGGTGCAAATGACAATAAAGACTCTCTGACTCTGATTTTAAATAAACAGCACTCTACAATAAATAAACTATACTAACAATAATAAAAATCTTAATAAATACAATAACAGTCAGAACAATAAGCAGCAACAGACTGTTTACAATCTAACTAATCAAGTTTTTGTCCAGTAGCAGCAGTGTGGCTGTATTTGTCCTCATTACTGTACTCACAACTTCTTCTTGGTGGGACAGGTGGGACTGTGGGAACAGTTCAGAGTTCAGTTCAGTCATCACTTAGCTGCAGGTGGATTTACCTCTGTCACAGACTGGAAATAAAAAACAAAAGAGATTTAAAAAAAACAAGTTAATAAGATTATGATTTAAAAAAAAAGATTATTTAGATAATAATAAAACAATACCTCTTGAACAATTGAATCTCTCACTCTTCATCATGGCAGGCAGGGCTTTAATCTGGTCCAGGGCTTGTTGTTGACAACATCAGTTAGTTTTTTCATAAAGAGCTGAACTTTTGAAGTGTTGACGTGATGAATGTCTCATAGACTGCTCTTTGTGGACTTCACATCTGCCTTCAACACCATGATCCCCCAAACTCTGATAGACAAACTATCTACACTTGGACTAAGCCCCTCTATTTGTAACTGGATACTAGACTTCTTAACAGACAGACCACAGTCCGTGAAGATCCACAACTTCTCCTCCTCCACCATAACCCTCAGCACTGGCTCTCCTCAGGGATGTGTGCTGAGCCCCCTTCTGTTCACTCTGCTCACATATGATTGTACAGCCACACTTCCAGGCTGTCATATTGTTAAGTTTGCAGATGATACAGCGGTGGTGGGATGCATCACAAACAATGATGAGTCCAGCTACAGACAGGAGGTGGAACATCTGGAGAGCTGGTGCAAAGAGAACAATCTTCACATGAATGTGAAGAAGACAAAGGAGATGATTGTGGACTTCAGAAGGAACAAACACACCCATGCCCCACTGAAAATAGGTGGGTCTGCAGTGGAAGTGGTCTCCAGCTACAAATACTTGGGTGTACACTTGAATGATAACCTCAGCTGGAGCAACAACACCACCAGCCTGATCAAGAAAGGTCATCAGAGACTCTACTTCCTCAGACGGCTGAGACGAGCCGGTCTGAGCAGCCCAGTTCTCACCTCGTTCTACAGGTGTGCAGTGGAGAGCATCCTGTGCTCCAGCATCAACGTGTGGCATGGAGGCTGCACAGTTGAAGAAAGAAAAGCTCTGCAGAGAGTGGTGAAGGCTGCACAGAAGTCTGTTGGAGTCAGTCTCCCCACCATCACAGACATTTACACCTCTAGATGCAGGAAAAGAGCCACCTGTATCATGAAAGACCTCACTCATCCAGCACACTCACTCTTTGCCCCACTCCCCTCAGGACGGAGGTTGAGGAGCATCAAGTGTAGAACCACTAGACTGAGGAACAGCTTCTACCCTGAGGCTGTTAGACTCATGAATAAATAAAAATAAAATTAAAATAAACACTGCAAAATATCACATCATGGTGATGCTGATATGTTTTCTTGTTGCTGTGTTCATCTGTGACCATCTGTGACCATCTGCTCATACAAACTCATGTTCGTGCTGCTGTTTATTCCCACTATATTAGGCTTAGTGTATTACTAGTTGATGTTTTTCTTAGTTAGTTCTCGATGTTATTACTGTTTTTCTCTTTCATTTGTTGTTGGATGTAACTGGGACCTCGTGTACATAATCTCGTTTTCATCTCATGTACCACATGCGGTGCAAATGACAATAAAGACTCTCTGACTCTGACTCTGACTCTCAAATGGATACAGGGATGTATATGTAAATATCGTATGCAGATATGTAGATGGATATGTGATATGAATGTATATGTATGTATACGGTATATATATTTGTAGGTATGGGTATGTTTATTTATGGAAATCTATTGCAAGGTCATGAATATTATTAGTCTTTATGCATGTATGTTTCGTTGCTGTGTTCTGTCATGTGCTTTGCAGGATTGCGGACGGAGGTTGGATGTGTTGGCCTTGTGCTCTTTTTGTGGATAATTGTTGTGTTTTGTTGTCTTACTTTCTATCTTTCCTTTCTCTCGATGAAAAAAATATTTTCATATAGGTGTGAGAGGATGGCTGTAAGGTCAGAAGGGAGGCCATCTATAAAATGTAAGGAAAAAAGAAAAGAAAAGACCACTACATCATCCAAGTAAGCTTCACAAAAATCAAGTTCAGATAATACAACATTCATAAGCCTCTGAAAAGTGGCAGGAGTGTTGCACATACCAAATGCCGTTACAGTATACTGTAAAAATGCATACGGGGTGACAAAGGCAGAGATTTCCTGACCACGTTCTGTTAGAGGCACTTGCCAGTATCCTTTTAATAGGTCAAGTGTAGTCACAAACTGTGTAGCTCCAACATGGTCTACACAGTCTTTCATCCTGGGTAACGGGTAACAGTCCGGTTTTGTTACTGTGTTGACCTTTCTGTAATCAGTACAAAATCTGTCACTTCTACCCTGTTTAATGACTAACAGACATGGCGAGCTCCTGGCACTATGGCTAGGTACTGCCAATCCATTATCCAGCATGTACTGAACTTGTTCTCTTAAAGGTTCACTATGTAATTTCTGTAGAACGCTGGGACTTAGAAAAATTTTCATCAGGTAAAAGCATTCTGCTCCCTCCCCCTCAGAGCCATATATGACTCTGAGGGGGAGCCACAGTCCGTTCTCTGTTGAACTTGAGTTCTGCAGCTCCGCCCCCTGCTGTGTGTCCGCTCGGAGCGCTTCAATATTCTGTGATTATATGTTAATAAAACGTTTTAAAAAATATAATAAAACCATGGAGCACTTGTCCAACAACACAAAAACCAGCAGAAATCATCAGAGGTTCACGTAGCAACGTTGGACCTGATTTAATTCGCTCGTGACTTCCTCGTTTTTGTCAGTGCAGGAATGGAATTTCTGGAATGCTCCACCTCCTCTGCA
>JBBPBX010005017.1:49667-73928 GCA_038048925.1 Garcialebias charrua
ATTTAAATCCAGCGGATTTGAACATTACGTTAATTTTTAAAGGAAAAGTTCAGCTCAGACACACTTTTACTATAATGTCAGCAAACAAATATATTTTTTAAGGCGTTTATCTTGTTAAACTTGAAAGAAATGCACGGTTTCCTTTAGCTGCGCGCGCACACGTTTGAAAGTGCCGACAAAGCGAAACTATTTAAATCCAGCGGATTTGACCATTATGTTCAATTATAAGGAAAAGTTCAGCTAAGACACACCTTTGCTATAATTTTCAGCAAACAAATATATTTTAAAAGTGTTTATCTTGTTAAATTTTTAAAGTAATGCACCGTTTCCACTAGATGCGGGTGCACGCTTGAGACAGCGAGTCTTTTTTAAATTCAGCTGATTTGAACATTAAGTTAATTTTTAAAGGAAATGTTCAGCTCAGACACATCTTTGCTATAATTTTCAGCAAACAAATAATTGTTTTTAAGTTTTAATCTTGTTAAAGTCCTTCCGTGCACGCTCCTGTGGCCATTTGGCAGCCAATCCATTTTTGGCAAAACACCGGCCCACATTTCCGGGTTGTCAGCGGTGACACATAATAGATGCGACGTATACGGCGGTGCGACATGTTTATGGATTTTTCCACTTTATTGGACATAATTGGACTGATGCTACGTGTACGGCGGTGCAACGTGTACGGCGGAAAATACGGTAGTTCTAAACTAAAAATCAAAATTTCACTGCACCAGCTGCTTAATTATTAAATGAACATTTCAAAACATACGAAACAACAAAGATGAAAGCTGCTGACACCTACATTGACGTGAGTTTGTAGCAGATCTTGAAATCACAGTTATAATAATGCCTCTCAGCAAGAGACACGACTACATCCAAGTTGTCCTGAAGACCATTTACCATCTCTGGCACCACCAAGTCACTGGGCTTGTCATACTAGAGGGACAAAATATGAGACATCACTGTCAATGCAGAAGAAACGTTTATATCGAAGCAAGTATGAAACAAAAAAAAGGTCGTATGTTGAAAATTCGTAAGTAGGATCACCCAAAAAAAAAATTTTTTAAATAAATGAATACATGTACCGGTATAGTACCGTACCAGTCACCAAGCACTTAGCCTATCCTAACACAGTTTTTAAAGATGAAGGAGTGAGTTGAGTTGTCTCCCTTTCACATAAAGTGAAAGTAGCTCCCTTTATGTGAATGGAGCCTGCTGGGAGGAGGGAGACAATTAAACTGACTCTATCATCCATCACCCTCGCTCTCGCTGTAATTCAGCTCAGCTTCCTTAACTCTGCCTCCACTTCATGTCCTGTCGCAGCAGCTGTGAATTTCTGTGTTTATATGTTAATAAAACGTTCTAAAAAAATAAAATAAAAACATGGAGCACTGGTCCAGCACACCAGAACACCATGAAATCTGCAGAGCCTCGTGCAGCCACGTTGAACCCGAGTTTAATTCGCTCGTGATAAATTCATTAATTTCCTTATGATTTCTGTCATGGACTCAGCGAGGAGGAAGCGATCACTTGACTTTTGGCAAAAAAACAAAAGAAAAGTCCAGATCAGGGATGAAGAAGGGGAATTTAATACATTTGTGTCACATACAAAACAGTTTTGCATCGCTTTGCAATTATTTCAACGAGAACCTGCGCGGCCGCTGCGGGCTGGGACGGGGGGCGTGGGTTAGGGGGTGAGAAGTGAGAAGCTCTGTTTTTATTGGCTGGTTAACGGCGGGTCACTGTGGCTTTTTAGAAATGCTTTTAGAGAAGCAAGGGGACAATAGTTTTTTTCAGAGATTACTTGTCTAAAATCAGTCTGTCAGGAGGTAGTGACAGAGTGAAGAAATATGTTTAAAAAATATTGTTAGAAAAGTTACATACAGCTCCTTTAAACTACAAAACAGATTCCAAAAAAGTTGGGACACTAAACAAATTGTGAATAAAAACTGAATGCAATGATGTGGAGGTGCCAACATCTAATATTTTATTCAGAATAGAACACAAATCACAGATCAAAAGTTTAAATGGAGAATTTATCATTTTAAGGGAAAAATATGTTGTTTTAAATTTCATGGCGTCAACAAATCCCGAAAAAGTTGGGACAAGTCCATTTTTACCACTGTGTGCATCCCCCCTTCTTCTTACAACACTCAACAGACGTCTGGGGACAGAGGAGACCAGTTTCTCAAGTTTAGAAATAGGAATGCTCTACATTCATGTCTAATACAGGCCTCTAACTGTTCAATCGTCTTGGGCCTTCTTTGTCGCACCTTCCTCTTTATGATGCACCAAATGTTCTCTATAGGTGAAAGATCTGGACTGCAGGCTGGACATTTCAGTACCCGGATCCTTCTCCTACGTAGCCATGATGTTGTGATTGCTGCAGAATGTGGTCTGGCATTATCTTGTTGAAAAATGCAGGGTCTTCCCTGAAAGAGATGACGTCTAGATGGAGCATATGTTGTTCTAGAACCTGAACATAGTTCTCTGCATTAATGGTGCCTTTCCAGACATGCAAGCTGCCCATGCCACAAGCGCTCATGCAACCCCATACCATCAGTGATGCAGGCTTCTGAACGGAGCGTTGATAACAACTTGGGCTATCCTTGTCCTCTCTGGTCCGGATGACATGGCGTCCCAGTGTTCCATAAAGAACTTCAAATCGTGACTCATCTGACCACAGAACAGTCTTCCATTTTGCCACACTCCATTTTAAATGACCCCTGGCCCAGTGCAAACGTCTGAGCTTGTGGAGCTTGCTTAGAAATGGCTTCCTCTTTGCACTGTAGAGTTTCAGCTGGCAACGGCGGATGGCACGGTGGATTGTGTTCACTGACAATGCTTTCTGGAAGTATTCCTGAGCCCATTCTGTTATTTCCTTGACAGTGGCATTCCTGTTTGAGGTGCAGTGACGTTTAAGGGCCCGGAGATCACGAGCATCCAGTAGAGTTTTACGGCCTTGACCCTTACGCACAGTGATTGTTCCAGATTCTCTGAATCTTTTGATGATGTTATGCACGGTTGATGATGATAACTTAAAAGTATTTGCTATTTTACACTGGGTAACACCATTCTGGTATTGCTGCACTATCTTTCTGTGCAACAATGGTGGAATTGGTGATCCTCTTACCATCTTGGCTTCTGAGAGACACTGACACTCTGAGAAGCTCTTTTTATACCAATCATGTTGTCAATTGACCTAATTAGTGTTAATTGGTCTTCCAGCTGTTCGTTATATGCTCAATTTCCTTTTTCCAGCCACTTATTGCTACTTGTCCCAACTTTTTTAGGATTTGTTGACACTGTGAAATTTTGAATCATCATATATTTCCTTTAAAATTTTACATTTACTCAGATTCAATTTTTGAACTGTCATCTATGTTCTATTATGAATAAAATATTGACATTTGCCATCTCCACATCATTGCATTCAGTTTTTATTCACAATTTGTTTAGTGTCCCAACTTTTTTGGAATCCGGTTTGTATGACGTCTTAGGCCCTGTACACACGTAGCCTGGTGTTTGAAAAACGAATATTTGCACACAAAAAATATCTCTGTCCATACATGTTCGAATATTTAAAATGTTTGTTTACATGTCCCGTTTTTTTCACCACAGAACGTTGTAAAGTTGTAATGAATATGCTGAACCCATAGGTGGCAGTGTAGTGCTGTCACAACCCTTCAACTCATGCAGCCACACTTCCTGTTATTTATTTATTTATTTTCTTTCGTTTGTGTGGACAGACCGTGAGGTTGAACTACTATTAAATACCGTGTTGGAGTACAAAATTAATAAAACGCAGGAAAATGTCGACTAGGAATCATGTCAGAGCAGGTATGTTGACTTTTTAGTGCTTTTTTTAGAGCATTATGTGACGTGAGTGCCGCTCCAGCTGGACCGGCAGAACCAGTTTTGCCGGTCCAGCTGGAGCAGAAAGCTCCGTTCTGAAAGTCCACAAGCAGACTCGAAAACGGAGAGTTCTCAAATCTTCACTTTGGCCGGAGTTTTGTTATTATTCGTTTATAGTTACATCAACCGGCGTTCACGTGTGGATGAAAGGCTAAACCGCACGCTAAACTGTTCGGTTTTAATGATAAACGGCTACGTGTGTACAGGGCCTTAGTGTATTACCAGTAACCATGGAAACGGTGGTGCCAGCTCTCTACAGGTCATTGACCAGCTCCTCCTGTGTAGTTCTGGGCTGATGCCTCACCTTTCTTAGGATCATTGATACGGCACGAGGTGAGATCTTGCATGGAGCCCCAGTTAGAGGGAGATTGACAGTCGTGTTTAGCTTCTTCCATTTTCTAATAATTGCTCCAACAGTTTATCTTTTTTCACCAAGCTGATGGGCAATTGTCCCGTAGCCCTTTCCAGCCTTGTGGAGGTCTACAGTTTTGTCTCTGGTGTCTTTGGACAGCTCTCTGGTCTTAGCCATGTTAGTAGTTGGATTCTTACTCATTGTGTGGGGTGGACAGGTGTCTTCATGCAGCTAACCACCTCAAACAGGTGCTTCTAATTTAGAATAATAAGTGGAGTGGAGGTGGACTTTTTAGAGGTGAACTAACAGATCTTTGACGGCCAGAACTGTTGCTGATTGGCAGGTGTTCAAACACTTATTTGCAGCAGTAACACACAAATAAATTAATTTAAAAAAATCATACATTATGATTTTCTGATTGTTTTTTGTGTTTTTTTGATTACGTCTCTCACATTGGACATGCATTTAAGATGAAAATGTCAGACTCCTCCATGATTTTTAAGTGGGAGAACTTGCAAAGTTGCAGGGTGTTCAAATACCGTACTTATTTTCCTCACTGTATAGATATATAAAATGGTATTATGAGATAACTTTTGTTGTGACTTGGAGCTTCATAAATAAACTGAATTCAATTTGAACAGTCCCAGAAATTTTGCATGAATATGTTGCTGTTCATGTACAAGATATATGAGCAAGAAAAGAGTTGTTTGAAATAAATAAAAGTCACATACCTTTTTTAATTTATTTTCAAAAACGAAGTGCAACAGCTCCTCCTCTTCCTCAGTGCACTGCTGACTAAAAGGAAGCGATTCAAGGAAGTCTTTTTCTAGTGCAGAGAAAACAGGGTTCTTTTAAATTAAAAATTCCAATATAGTTCATTTTATAAACCAGTGTTGCATGTCGTACTTTTAAAATAATTAAAGAAACAAGCTCAAATCCACTCATCAAATCAACCTCACCTTCTTGTGCCGTCAACATGTGGTGAGATGTTAAAAGGTCAAAGGCTTCAAAGCAGTACACGTCTAGTTTCAAGGCCTCTTTGTAGCTGGAGGTGGCCAGAGGCCTGTTGTCCATGGCATCATAGATCTTCCCCCGCAGAAGGCAGATGGAGCTACTGATCTGAAATTTACCACAGACAGAAAGGAGAAAAAAAATAAAAATAATTGTCTATGATATAATCTTCATATCATCAGACATGTTTTCCTTTGTCGTGGTGATCAGGACAAATCATCATAAAAGAGCATTTTGTTTCTTTTTAATCACATTTTGTGCAAAAAATACCAAACAAGTTTCCAACAAGTTAAGACATAATCCAATGCTTCCAAACACATCTTTAGAACATCTAAATGATGGGGTTCCAACACATCCATCATTTTAATATCAACATATTTCTGTCAGTCTAAACTTACAGAGGAAGGAGACATGCCCCAGTCCTTTGCAGACTCTGTCCCGTTGTCTTCCTTTTCACTTTTGTTCAGTAGTTTCTTATTAGCTGGCTCCTCTACATCCAGAATATCCAAGGCCTGCTGGAACTCTTTGGCAGCGTACTATAAAAATATCAAAACTATTAATTCTGACAGGGTTATTGAGGAGATGACCTGCAGTTGTAGACATATGTGAGAGATTTTAGAAATGGTAGAACTCACATGACACCTGGCAGCAAGATACTGGCAAGCGCCATATAACTGTGGGGAAAAAAATTGTTAGGGACAAGAGACTTACATGAAATATTTTGCTAATTCCCTTTAGATTTGATTAATTACCCAAGTTTTAAATCATTTTTCATATGTTGCCTTTAAAGTTTAATCTCATCACTCAGCTACAAGCGAAGTGTTTCACATTGATTTACGTTCACATGCAACTCACTTTGTCAAGCTTTCGTGAGCGAAGGGCATGTGAGGCTCTGTGGTACTGTGAGGTGAGGAACAGGCATTGAGCAAGCCAGTAGATATCCAGAGGGTCTTCTGCAAGCCAAACAAAAAGACAAGGTCACAAAAACAACTGTTATGTGCCTTGTACACTTACTTCATGTTTAGGGGTGCACCGATTTATCGGCCCCAATTTCCTTAGTTTGGGGAAATCGGCCAATGCTTGCATGAGAAACCGATTTTACAGATTTTTTTTGTTTTAACAACAATTGTCTAAACTTTATTTATATTTCAGAACACTACCTTGTGACCAGTTAAAACAAGTTTGTATTGTTTCTAGAATATTGTTCAAGGGTCTGTTTTTCAACAAAATAAGATTGAAATTTGAAGGTGCATTGTGACCTTACAACATCTAACAGTGTTGCTTATAAAACTAAATCGGTATCGGCCAAGATCTGAATCGGCAGGTCAGACTTTGTAGAAATCGTGATCAGCCAAAAAACTGCAATCGGTGAGAAACATTCAAGCTTTAAATACTGAAGAAAAAAATACTGACAAATCTATCAACAGGTGCACTTTTATAGTGTACAAGACAAAGTACTACAGTATTTCTTCAGGTAAATTGAATTATTGATATAAGAACAACCGCTAAGACAAGCAAAATTTTCATTTAAACTTATGATACTTGCAACTATGAACAACAAGATTTTTTTTTTAAATCACATTTTTTGAGTGTGAAAGAAAGACAAACAGCAGCAAGAAGACAACACTGAATTGTTTTCCCCCCCCCCCTGAATGATCTGTGGCCTGATTGTCCATTCTTTTAAACTGAAGCAGCAACATTGCTTCGACACACTTAACTTGATCACACTCATAAACGATCCTTAGAAATAAATTAAAGCCACAAAGCTGTTCGCATATCAAACATCAAAGCAAGCTAAATAAAAAAAACACCAGGCGAACAAGAAGCCCAAGTTCAAGTCGTGATAGTGACAAAGTACTCGTTTAATGTTACTCACCATGAGAAAGTGATGCTATCTTATCAGCCCAGAACAGAGCACTTTGATACTGATGCTGTAAACGAACACAACAAAGGAGGTGAAAGTAATTCAAATACAATGTGTTTAACAGTATACAGTTACTACGCTGGTGGGAAGGTACAGATGTAGCAGCATCAGTTAGCGCCACAGAGAAAGTGAGACAAAGCAGTTACCTGGTCGATGTACTGTCGGACTCGTTTTCTAAGCCCGTCCAGGTTCATGTTGAGTTACCTAAACACGCACGTCCTGTGTGTTAAAATGAAAACATCCCTGGAGACAGACAAATGTGCTCATTACCCGGTACAAGCTAGCTTGTTAGCTACAAAAAGTCAAATCCGCGGCTTCTGCCCGCAACGTGTGTTCATCGAAAATGTGTCGTATAGAAACTCTTCTTAAAATTAAAGTTCCGCTTCAAACCAGACCTTTTTTTTTTAAACACTGCTTACATACTTTCATCAGCGCGCATCATTGTAGATATGATTAAAAAACGTTCATTATTTTTAATCAATTTAACAACACAAAGGCTAGTAAAATGGTAACTAACTTTGCAGCGAAAGTTTTAGTATTTCATCACTGCACTGCCCTCTGCTGGACACTTAAGTCATTACAAAGCGACCAATAAATAAATAAATAAACATGAACTGTTGGTGATTCAGATGATAAGAAAAAAATAGCATACTCAAACAACACTAGCACAATTTTCCCATAATCTATTATTCTCCTTTAGACCTAATATAAGATATATTATATTACGAGATCCTATAATTCTCAGTCAGTTCATCTGGACAGTTTCTTTTTTATAGAAACGTTTCACCCTCCATCCGGAGGGCTTCATCAGTCAGAGGAGTTCCAGCAAACTGTTTCCCTACCAAGCAGTAAACACCTTAAGTGGACCAACCAGTTTGCTGGAGCCAGGATGGTTTCTGGAGGCCGTCGTGTCCCTCGTCGACTCCTCCCAGGCAGGCAGCCAGCCAAAGTGGTTCAAGACAAGAAAGTTCATGCTCAATAATCCAGGTACCAAATACTTTCTTGTATCAATATTGATTTTTGTATAAGCCATGCTAATTACTGGAATATTAGTATATGTGCAACATAAAGCAGAAAGTAGGGTTCACTTTAAAGGAGCACCTTATAATGCTCATTATATACATAGTTCCCATGTGACGTCACATGTGGGTTGTCCTGTTTGACCCTCCCACAGGTAGGCTAAAGCAGCAGTTGGAGCGCGTTCTACTGGATGTCCATTTTTCACGTTGTTTTTTTTGTTAATTTCTAATTAATTGCAATGGTTACTTCGTGTTGTGTCAGTGGGTGTTCCAGTCGGGTAGACGTTTGGGCAACGCGCAGGTTTCACTTAATCAAAAAAAAAGTAAACGTGAAGGATTTATTTCATCGGAGAAACTCAACCGCCCCATCTCTGCTTGGATCTGCTCAGAAGACATCGTGCTTTTGGCCGGTAAACAAAATATTCTACATAAATCATTTTGTGAAACAATGTTAGAGTACAACTGTCTGTGTGTTAGAGCTGTGTTTTTTATTTATTTTTTATTTAGCGACAGCATGCTGTGGCTAGCTTAGCATCTCGCTAACGCGGCCTCCTCACGGTCCACCGGGACCGGCGGGGAGACCGTCCCAGTGGGAGAAGGAGGACGGGAGCCAAGTCGTGCGGGCGACGCGTCGGTCCCATGGGACGTGCCCCCGCGGCCGCGACGGATCCACGCCGTCCGACCTGAGCTAGACGGACCATCCGCTCCAGATGCTAACAACATGCTAACTTCCAACACGGTAACACTCAAAGTGCTGGTTCTGGTCTGTGTTCAGCCTGGACTGTTTGTGCTGGCTGTGTGTTATTTTAGTTAAACCTTTTTTTAGCTGGTTAGATCTGATTGAGACAGTTTACACATCTTTTTTGGATTTAAAGCTGTGAAGCTCTGCGCTGTGAAGCCGGTGTGCTGTGAAGCCGGTGTGCGCTCTTTGTAGTAATTAAATAATTAATGATATCGGAGTAACTACTTTGTGACAAGTTGTCTGATTCGTCTGCCATGATTTCTTTCTCAAACTCATTTAACTCGACCACTGCCAGTTTGCTCTTGTTCCTTGGTGAAGCTGTGGTAGCTCGTGTTTTTGTCCGTATAATTTGCTCTGCTAGTTCGCAATCTTGCCTTCTCTGCCTTCAGATGTGGTGCGGAAGCCGGTATGGGGGCGTGTCTGGGAACTATGTATTAGGGATATCATAAGCAATCTGAGATTACTCAAATGTCAGTATGCTCCTAAATATTTCTAAGTGCTTCCTAATGCATTGAGTAGCATTTCCAAGTGTTTTGTGGACTTTAAATCTCACTGGCATACAATATTCAGCAGGTATTATATACAAAGGCAGGCACTGTACATAAAAAGTCAGCTTTTTATGCTACTAACAGCACATTTTTTTAAACACTCAAGCTAGCAGGCTGTCTTTTAGGCTTACAACTTATACAAACAAAAAGGTTATTTTGTAGTGATGATGAAACACATTAGCATTCATGACACAATTCAAGGAATCATAATCTAAGTAGAGTTCAGGAAAAATACTTTTCTGTGTAACACAATTATTAAGACAACTGTAACCAACAAATTTACTTAGTCGTGTGGATTTTTTGGTTATAATGGTGTTTTAAATTAAAATCCAAATTTTTGCATGTCTATGGTCCACAGAAAATATTCTAAGTATTGTTTTGTGTATTCCCTTTTCAGTTCTCATTTGACAATCGGGAATCTGTCAAAGTCCCTGTAACAACTTTTCAAAATGAAAAAGAAACTTCTAAAAAAAATTCTTCATGTTTCAAGTACCAATAATCTCATTGAACAAATTCTTGCCCAGCAATCTGGCTGTTTGATGGACAGGATCTTAAAGTACAGTATAATTCTGACTTTTTGGAATATATTGATGTTGACACCAATGTGGAAATTAGGGACTTTGACAGATTCCATGTGTTCCTGTCAACTGGAGGGCTTCTTTTGAGGAGACAAATCAAAACCAGGTACTGTTTGAGTTGGACAAATTAATCTTTTAATTTATTTATTTTTCTCATGTTGATTTAAAATACAGAGTGAATCAGTTTTATCACCATTTATTCTTAATTTTACTGGTTGGCAAGTTTATTAATGTAATCACAAACTTCATTAACTTTTTATTTACAGCTCTTAGATTCTTTAAGATTGTTGTGATGACAATGAACATACTGCAGCAATAAATAGTATTTATCCTCTACAGCACCTTAGTAATAGGGTAGAGGACAATCAGTCCTTACAATCACTACTCATAAAGAAAGCACCACAGATCCTTGAGGAGTATGAGACCACAGGTTTCCTGTCAGTTCAGTCAAGAAAGCTTCTTGTGAAGACGTGCATAAGAGACCTAGTTCAGAGATGTGGTTTGTAAGTATTGTTCTTTGTTGACACTTTGCAATTATTTTTTCACTTTATTTTTTCATTTGTGAAATGATGCAGCAAAATGTGATCTTCTGTGTTTGTATGAGTAGATTGAGTAATGACTGAGAATGACTGGTGGTGTTTTTCTTTTTTTCCCCCAGTTATCCTCTTAATGGAGACAAGCTGGCTTTAGCGAAGAGCATCATTGCCACCTTCCCATCTATGAGTATCCAGGTAGATGGACAAGGGGAGGGATTTGTAAGTAAACAAGTGAAACAACATATCAGTTTTCTATTGGGGTCCAAAATAACAGATTCACTTGTATTTCCTTGTATATTTCTTCTGAATTTCTTCTGAATTTCTGAAAAGTTTTCAGCTGATTGAAAAAAAAAAGTGTTTTCTTTATCAGGAGCATTTCTATGATCCAGTATCTCACAGTGGGTTCCTAGATACCAAACTGTGCAACCTTCGACGGAATCGTTGGTTACGTACTGTAACCCCAGATTCTATGAGTGTAAGCGTAGCCCTTTAAATAATAATAATAATGTCCTTTTTTGTCATCTGTGTATGTTTCCCATACACAGACGAAATTCGTCTCTGCATTTAACCCAACCACCACCAGGTGGTGCAGTGAGCAGCCATAGAAAGCGCCCGGGGAGCTGGAGAAATAGGTGTGCACTCATAGACACCCCAAGGAGTGTAGTGGCCGGGGCGTGAACCCGCGTCCTTCGGGTCCCAAGTCGGAAGCCCTGCCACTACACCATCTTGGCTCCAAGCTGTTGCTTATGGGTTTACCCGTGTGCCTCGCGCCAAAACACTGAAAACTTCTAGTCCACGCCCACCTGTTGTGGGCCCCGCCCAGTCCGTTATAAAAACCGCCCCTGGACCGGTGCTCGGCTCCCAAAAGGCATATTCTTTTCTTCAGCCAATAGGCTATATGCCATGGACTTCCGTTCTAGCACTTCCGCATTCATGAGCCCAACCGCGCACTTCCGGTTTACAGGCAACACAGTGTTAGCGATGGCGTTCTTCACACGATCTCTGCAGGACTTGCTGACAATCACAGTCAATGATGTCTACAGAATCATTCAGACCTTCTCTAAAGTGCCCACATCTAAGGACAAAGGATTTAAGCTGTATGTGTCCAACTACACAAATAACTATGAAGGTAAGTCGGTATTTGTTTTCAGTTCACTAAACTGCATCATATAGGCTAACACAGCTAACATAGTTAACCTTGCTAAATTGTTGAGTAAACGTGTTTTGTCTGTACAATGTTTCTGATTAACACAAATGTTAGTTTAAAACAAGGAGGCAGGAGAAGTCACAGTTACGCCAAATTTACACTACATGCGTTCCGGCTCCGCCCCGCTCCGCTCCGCAGGTCGCAGCTGAGCGTTTCAAGTCCAGTTTACACTACCTCCGCTCCGCTCTGGTCCGCCTGGATGCGCCGCTCCGAGACGCATGCGCGGGAATTGCGAGATCGCGCGATAAATCAAGTGATAAATAAGGAAGTCAGAACAAAACAATTAATTCGGTGGAAGAAGGAGAACAACAGTAGAGACTGCTGCCTTGATCTTCTCTTGTAAATGAGCGACAGGACATGGTTTGAGCGACAGGAAGTGATTTATTACATTTCAGAATAAAATACTTTTTAAAATTTATTTATTTCTTGTATTGCGTTTGTAGGCGTAGTCATAAATGATAGTTTGACAGCATTTTTGTACAAATAAATCCGTATAGAGCTAGGATTAGTCCGCCCGTGGTGATTTTATTTTGTAAATACGGATGTTGTGCTCGTTCCTTTTCCTGTTGGTGCGACGTAATCTTTAAAAGTTGACTCCGGCACAGCTCCGGCGTCCGGCAGAAATAGGATTGGTTTCTAATTTTGACGGACTGCCGTCCGCTCGCCGCCGCCGTGCGGAGCCAGTGTAAACGCTCTCATTGATTATAATGGGTGCGTATTTGCTGCGGAGGTCGGACCGGAGCGGACCGGAGCCGGAACGCATGNAAGTCACAGTTACGCCAAATTTACACTACATGCGTTCCGGCTCCGCCCCGCTCCGCTCCGCAGGTCGCAGCTGAGCGTTTCAAGTCCAGTTTACACTACCTCCGCTCCGCTCTGGTCCGCCTGGATGCGCCGCTCCGAGACGCATGCGCGGGAATTGCGAGATCGCGCGATAAATCAAGTGATAAATAAGGAAGTCAGAACAAAACAATTCATTCGGTGGAAGAAGGAGAACAACAGTAGAGACTGCTGCCTTGATCTTCTCTCGTAAATGAGCGACAGGACATGGTTTGAGCGACAGGAAGTGATGTATTACATTTCAGAATAAAATACTTTTTAAATTTATTTATTTCTTGTATTGCGTTTGTAGGCGTAGTCATAAATGATAGTTTGACAGCATTTTTGTACAAATAAATCCGTATAGAGCTAGGATTAAGTCCGCCCGTGGTGATTTTATTTTGTAAATACGGATGTTGTGCTCGTTCCTTTTCCTGTTGGTGCGACGTAATCTTTAAAAGATGACTCCGGGACAGCTCCGGCGTCCGGCAGAAATAGGATTGGTTTCTAATTTTGACGGACTGCCGTCAGCTCGCCGCCGCCGTGCGGAGCCAGTGTAAACGCTCTCATTGATTATAATGGGTGCGTATTTGCTGCGGAGGTTGGACCGGAGCGGACCGGAGCCGGAACTCATGTAGTGTAAATTTGGCGTTAGGGCTGAGTGTTTCCAGTCAATGAGGAAGAGCCAGAAGCCCCACTGTTTGAGTGTAAGTCAAAGCCACCCAACATGTTCACTACAGGGCTGTTAATATGACTTTGAAGAAGTACAAATTTTATAATTGATAGTCAAACTAAACCACATAACATTAACTGACTACACAAGTTATCTATGATTGAATAAATAAACCAAAAAAAAGCCCATCTTGTGTTTATTTTATTTGTTTATTTCTGAGGTAGGCTACACAAAGAAACAGTTGCTTCAGGTCTGTTATTTTAAAATTAAATATCTGTGAATCCTGTCACTGCAATACTATATATAAATATGTACACAGGTGATCCCCGACTTACGAGCAAGTTCCGTTACTACGACTATCTCGTAAGACGAAATCTCGTATGTCGGAACACGAAACACGTGTCGCTCGTAAGTCTGGATTTTCGGTCGTAAGTCGGAAAATTTATGCTAGCGCTACTACAAACACTCGTTTTTCAACACAAACGCACATATTAGTTCATAAACATGCTCAGAAACTTGTTTACAAACTGTTAGCTAACACACTTTCATCTAAAAACACATACCAGTGCTGTATTTTCTCTATGTTCTGAACAACTTTACTGTTCGTTAGCCAGCTCGTAAGTCCGGAACCTCGTATGTCGATGCGCTCGTAAGTCGGGGAGTACCTGTATATATATACTTTGTATGTATATATATATATAGTTGTCTAACTATGGTTGTCTTTTTATAATAGCCTTAGAGCTGGTACATTATGGACTCGGAAATATTTGGTATTGTACCCAGATGGTGCTGAGGGAATCAAAGCCGGTGGAGTTTCAGGGATGCCAGTGCACCAGGTACAGTCTTGTGCAGCCATGTGGCAGCTCTGCTTTTCCAGACGGCTCACTACTCGCAGTTGAAGCTTTCAGCTGTTCCTCCAGTCCTAAGCTGCACAGAACCTTAATTTTATTTTATAGATATACTTTTTATACTACTTTTATACTACCGTACTATGCAAAAACTCAGGACAGTATTACACTTTTATTATTTCATTTTATGCTTATGTTTATTAAATGTTTTAGTGTTGGTGTAACTTTTTATACTTTTATACTACTATGCAAAAACTCAGGACAGTGTTACACTTTTATTATTTCATTTTATGCTGATGTTTATTAAATGTTTTAGTGTTGGTGTAACTTGTTATACTTTTATTCTACTATGCAAAAACTCAGGACAGTATTACACTTTTATTATTTCATTTTATGCTTATGTTTATTAAATGTTTTAGTGTTTAAATGGTTACTGTTGCACTGAAGGGACTGAGAGAAATGCAATTTCAATCCTGTGTATGTCCTGTACATTCATTCAACCTTTATTTATACAGGCTAGCCTCGTTGAGTCACGGGGACTCATTTACAAGAGGGACCTGTCTCACTCACACCAAACAACCATCCACTCTCACACTCACACCTAGGGTCAATTTAGAGTCACCAATCAGCCTAACAAGCATGTTTTTTGGTCTGTGGGAGGAAACCGGAGTACCCGGAGGAAACCCACGCATGCACGGGGAGAACATGCAAACTCCACCCAGAAAGGCCCCGGACCGGGATTTGAACCGGCAACCTTCTCGCTGAGAGGCAGCAGCTCTACCAGTTGTGCCACCGTGCTGCCCATACATATTGCAGTTTTGACAATAAAGTTGACTTTGACTTTTGACTTTGACACCGAACAGAAGTGGCATAAACCGAGGACAATGGTAACTACATATAAATGACTTTTTATTCCTGTTCATGAACTATAGTTCAAAATTTACAGCAATGTTGTTTTTGGATGCAGGGCATAAAACCTGGTCCAGTAAAGGACATGGTTGTCGTCTCAGCAAAACCTAGAGAGGAAAATCTTTGAAGGAATTAGGTTTGTTTTATATTTAAAGAACACAGACACACATACACAAATGTTTTAAAACAAGACAATAATTTTATTGCCTAAAATACAATAACATAGGCTTTATTTAGTATAAATGTCATAATTTGCCTATTTATTTCTTCTTTATGAAAAATTTGTATTTTTCTACACAGAAGCAACTTGTATAAAGGTGCTTGCTACCTGCCCTCTGCCCCCATCTCGACCCTAAGGGTACAGGAAGAGTACCAGGGACTTCCAGCTGAAGAAGCACCAATGATCACCACAATGGCTGTCTCAGACGATGTCCCTCTTGTTGACTCTTTGTTTGGTCCAGTACAAGAGGGAAGTGTTCTATCATATCAGCTGCCAGCAAGGGTATTTCCCAGGAACCGTCCACACCAACACGCCCTTTCTCCCCCACAGCTGCCACTCTACAGTTACAGACTTGAACACTCCAGCTGTGCGTATGTAACGGTACTTTCAGAAAAAGAGCACCACCATATGAAGTCCTTGGAGACAACATTAGAGATGTCTCACAGAATTGAGAGCAGCCCGCGGGAGCAGAGTTTCTGTGCAGAGTGGCACCAACTTAGAAAGTTTTGTGTTACCTCAACAAGGTTTAGGGAGGTCTGTCACACCAGGGGTGACAGCTCTACAGAAAATCTAGCAAAAAGGCTTCTGAGACCCTGCAGTCAGACTGCTGACATGCGTCGGGGGCTTGCCTTAGAGCCAACAGCTGTAGAGGAGTACTGCAGGGTAAGGGAAGTCAACCACTACCCATGTGGGTTCTTGATACAGCCACGCAGCATGGATGGGGTCTTCACCAGATGGAATTGTGTACGATCCAGAGGAGCAACAAGTGTTTGGCCTTTTAGAAATAAAATGCCCAAATGTCACAAGCTATGTGGACTGCTCTTACATAATGATTAGGGATGGTAGGCAGACACTGAAACGTACACACCCATATTACTGGCAGATACAGGGACAGATGTTAATTTCAGGGTGTGACTGGTGTGACTTCTACAAAATAATAATAATAATAATAATAAATACATATTAGGAAATGAAGGGGATAAGGACAAAACAACACAAATAAGAAAAGCACTGCTTATATTTTTACAAAACACTAACATTAAAAGAAAATTACATTTACTGTTAGGGTAAGGGGCCATGAGCTGCACACTCATGCTCAGTAGGTCAGTACTATCAGTTGCTTGCAATCCGCCAATAAACACCACAAGAAGAAAAAGAAGAGAAAAAAAAACCACGAAGAAATAAAATAATAAATAAATGTCACCTGTGTATGTTCCCATACTTGACAGACGAAATTGGTCTCTGCATTTAACCCAACCACCACCAGGTGGTGCAGTGAGCGGCCATAGTCAGTGCCCGGGGAGCTGGGGAAAAAAGATGTGCACTCATAGACACCCCAAGGTGTGCCGTGGCCGGGGTTCGAACCTGGGTCCTTCAGATCCCAAGTCCGATTCCCTGCCACTACACCATCTTGGCCCCTTAAGAAGTGTTTGCTGCAGTCAAAAGCGTGGCTTAATTTTAATAAAATGACCAGTCAGCTCAGTGTAGTACTTGCAATAATTTTATATCGTTCAAAGAGGGTAAAGTAACAAAGCTCGTCTTTGACGAGCTCCACCGGATTATTTTCCTTTCAGTCTTCTGTTACTGAGGGGCACGGTGAGGATGCCAATGCGGTGCAGCACAACTTATACTGTGAGCAACAAGATTCTGAATTAGATGCATGTCCTCCTGATCATCAAATAGTTGAGCCAAATTTAGATAAACTACTGGAGGAATTCCGAGATAATCTGTTCAAGTTTGTTTTTAAGTGCAGAGAGAAAAGATGGTGTAGTGGCAGGGCTTTCGACTTGGGACCTGAAGGACGCGGGTTCGCGCCCCGGCCACTACACACCTTGGGGTGTCTATGAGTGCACACCTAATACTTCAGCTCCCTGGGCGCTTTCTGGCTGCTCACTGCACCACCTGGTGGTGGTTGGGTTAAATGCAGAGACGAATTTCGTCTGTGTATGGGAAACATACACAGATAACAGACAAAGACATTATTAAAAACCTTTTACATTTGTCAGTTCAACAAGAGATAACTGATGATGTTCAATTTCTTCTTTGTTTTTTCAAAGAAAACTATGATGCATTTATCTCTTATCATCTTGAAAAAAGTGGTTTTGATGTTTCAAAATGTTCTTAACTTCAGCAAGTTTTACATTCACCTGATTTCTTTGACAAAGCCTGTGAGGCGGTTCGTTCCCCATATATGATTAAAGAACATTGCAAGGCCAAGATGGACTATACAGAACCTGTACATGTGTTGAAAGACTCTAGTGGGAACTCAGTAGGGACCTATTCTTATGTTCCTATATCTGAAGTTTTGCAGAAGTACTGTTCTCATGAAGATGTCTGGGATCAACTACTATCTGAAACAAATGAAATGAAAGATAAAGATACTCTGACAGATTACAGAGACGCTCTCTATTTTAAGGAACATGTGTTTTTCAAGGAGCATCCAAATGCTTTAAGGCCTCATCTATATGAAGATGAATTTGAAAATGTTAACTCTTTAGGCTCAAAGAGAACCAAATATAAGTTGTGTGCATTTTACTACACTGTTGTAAATTTGAGTGGGAAGTATCGATCGCAGCTTAAGCATGTTCACTTAGCTCTGCTTGTTCGTTATAGAGCTTTGGAGCACACGTCACTGTGTGGGGGAGTGTCGGGGCGTTCCGGTCTCGACCGCCCTCTTTGTTGCCCTCAGAAAAAATAAAAGAAATTCAGGAGATTTCCATCGTTTTCGCGCTGTACCTTCCGTCACGATTCTGAAAAGCAGCGCAAAATAAAGTGGACTATCGTAATAAGCTTCTCCCAGATGACAAAAAAAAAACTACATGGAAAGAAATCGGTACAATTGGAAATGTTGC
The DNA here is from genome assembly GCA_038048925.1 of Garcialebias charrua. Taxonomy (NCBI): domain Eukaryota; kingdom Metazoa; phylum Chordata; class Actinopteri; order Cyprinodontiformes; family Rivulidae; genus Garcialebias; species Garcialebias charrua. The sequence goes on from JBBPBX010005017.1 coordinate 67,818, forward strand.
CCGTTTGAAATAAATAAATATGGAGCAGAGACCTGTCTGTGTCAGTGTTTACACCACAAATAATTTTAAGAATTACAATTCACTGGGAGAGCTGGTCCAATCTATGAATAGCTGGGTAGATGATTTGGACATTTTTAAATCCCCCAGATTGTAAATATGTTGAAGGTACGTTGTTGGCTCCTTAATTTTACATTGATTTATTTCTGAAAAAGAAACCCAGTTTAACTTTCAGTTTCTTCACTAGGTTTTCCACGTGGAGTTTAAAAGAGAGATGTGAATCGACCAGGATACCCAAATATTTATAGGAATCAACAAACTCAATAGGGACACCATTTGAGGATAAAATCAGAGGAAGATCTGCTGGGACCGACTTCCTACTTGAAAAAAACATCCCTTTTGTTTTATCAGCATTTAGGACAAGTTTGAGACGGAACAAATCTGACTGGATGATGTCAAAAGCGGATTGCAGTAACTGGAAAGCCTTAGCTACTGTTTTAGCTCGACAGTAAACAACTGTATCATCAGCATAGAAATGTAAGGATGCATCAGGGATGCTCTGACCTACATTAGCTATGTAGATTGTAAAGAGGGTTGGTCCTAAAACTGAGCCTTGTGGTACACCATTTTTAACCGTTAAATAGCTGGAAGAAGTACCGTTATGTTGAACACATTGCCTCCGATTGGAAATATAATTAGAAAACCAACCGATTGTGTGATCTGAGAAACCGATTTCTGATCTACGGTATATGGTACTACCTGAGCAACATTGACGGTGTATTTGTAGCTGCTGCTCCTCCATCTGCAGCCTGACTGAGCTCTTCTGGAGTTTAATTCATTTCGTCTGAAGTTTTGCCTTGACAAGGATAGATCAGAACACAGATCAGTATTAATACAGTAACAGTGACAACACTACAAACTTTAAACAGTTTATTTCACAATAACACAGCTGTCCACTCTGTCTAAAATCAGACTACGTTATATAAAAAATATAAACCCAACCTAAACTAGGCTGACCCACTTCTATGAACTAAACACCCGGACAAAATCGTGGCAAAATTTATGGCACAACTCCAACAAAACGAATTTATACACTCACCAGGATGTCTGGAACAAACTAGCAGTTATTTTGGGACATGGAGAAAGTTATATCAGGACGTGTCACCGCTGATATCAGGACATTCATCTCCTTTTTGTTAGGTCCGACACATGAGCTCCCTCGCGCTGCTTCCAGCAGCGAACAGGAAACAGAAAGTCCGTTTTCTATCTACTTTCAGGTCGTGTGACCGGACATTACATCCAATAACACAGCATGTTTAGACCATTGCAAAACTGTTACAACCTTCTTAGATTCTAACAAAAAAACGAGAGACAGAGCTTCTTTTAGTAGGGCTTCATAAATGGCGATTTCTTTCCCACAATGCTGTGCGCCGCTTTGCGCCGCGGACCAGTGACGTCACGCTCCAAAGCTCTATAGCTTTGCACTCGAAGAAAAGACTTTAACACCACTTACGCACAGTTTTCAACACAAAAACGTAAAGATTACAGATCAGAGGTCTGGTTTCTCTAGAGCTGACCGATGCTTACTTTAACTTTCGGGAAAAAATTAATTTCAACGGAACGCAACGTTTTGCGCATGCGTCCAGCCGGTGTTGTGTCGAAATATGTTTCCCCGGCAAGGTTTGTTCTCAAAATGGTTTCCTTTTGTTTTCCTCCTAACCATGGTTGTTTTTAACAATAAGCATTTTAATTAAGTGCTAAAAGAAAAATATATTGATCTTTTTAGACCGTTATAGCAGGAGAAACATCTTCTGATGGCTACATCATAGTGAAGTAAACATGAGGGAGCCACCCGATTGTGTCTTTAAACACATACAGTGCCACCCAGATGTTAAGGATTTTATCAGGGGTCAGTATTAAGCTGACCTCTTTATCCTTAATTAATTACTTATTCAGATTGAATAGTAATTTCACGGATTATTTTCTTTTTCAGTTTACCCAATATTTCTGTGATCTTTATGATGGATAAATAAATAAAGCCATTAAGTGACAGAGACGTTAACTTAGTTGGTATGCCAAAGACACTACCATTTATTTAGAATAAATCAACTAAATTAACACCATTACACTTGATTGACATGATTTCACTTTCTTTCAATTTAATACGTCAGCACATTTAAATTGTAACAACAGACATAAATACAGGATGTTAACATACTTAGTCTGAGGCTCTATGACTTAAAAATAGTTACCAGCTTAGAAATGGAGATGGAGAAATTTAAGAAGAATATGGAGAGTCTTTCGGACGAAAGACGAAACGTTTCTACATTTTTTTTTTTGCTTTGTTTTGTTTTATTTTTTGAATGTCCAGAGGACCAGACTTAGCTTTTTTAGATATTTCTACCTGGATTATTGAGCATGCATCAGAGTATGGAGAGGTGAGTTTAGAGAGTCATCTATTTTGAGTTTTAACCAGAAATGACACTCCTCCGTACGAGAACCAGCTCGACCTCACAGCACGATCCAAAAACATCAGCACTCTGTACCTTTGGACGTTCGTCTCGGTGGATAGAGTTGTAGAAGCAGTCTTGGACTCACAGGTCATCTGTCCGTGAAGTCCAGTTGTACCTCGGCGTGTTTATGGATTCGCGTGTCGTGACGCCTGCCTTCTTCGTCAAAGACCGTGGCATGTCCTGGTCAAGTTTCAAAATAAAGCATTCCTCAAGAGAGTTCATTAAGAACTTGGAGCTCTTCAGCTCTTGAAGATGGCTTATAACTTGGCATGTTGTAAGTCTTTAACTGAATGACGTGGCCATTAGCGTGTTGACCAGACGATCATCAGTTCTTTGGAGAAGACCTCATGTCTTGAAGTTTTTTCAGCAGACTCCCGTCTATTCCAGCTTAGCTTAGAACTTTAAGAAAGAACTCTGAGACTTGTCTCTTTCCGATTGGTTCAGAAGAAACAGTCGAGGAGTTCACTTGTTATCACGATTCAAGGTGAAATCCAGAGCAGAGGGAAACTGTTTAGGAAAAGTATCTGAGTGAAGAGACTTTCAGACGCTAGATGAGAGTTTTAGCTGAAACTCAACAAAAACAATTTCTGTGTAAGTCAGTTTGACCTTTTATCTGAACTTTGACACCCTTACCCCAAAAATACACTACACGCGGTCCGTGTCCGCTCCGCTCCGCAGGTCGCAGCTGAGCGAGTCCAAAGTCCACTGCCTCCGCTCAGCTCAGGTCCGCATGGATGCGCCGCTCCAAGACGCATGCGCGGGAATTGCGAGATTGCGCGATAAATCAAGTGATAAATAATGAAGTCAGAACAAAACAATTCATTCGGTGGAAGAAGGAGAACAACAGTAAAGGCTGCCTTGATATTCTCTCGTAAACAAGCGACAGGACATGGTTTGAGCAACAGGAAGTGATGTTTACATTTCAGAATAAAATACTTTTTTATTTATTTATTTATTGTATTGCGTTATTAGGTGTAGTCATAGTCATAAATATAATAGTTTAGTCATAGAATAGTCATAAATGATAGTTTGACAGCATTTTTGTACAAATAAATCCATATAGAGCTAGGATTAGTCCGCCCGTGGTGATTTTATTTTGTAAATACGGAAGTTGTGCTCGTTCCTTTTCCTGTTGGTGCGACGTAATCTTCAAAAGTTGACTCCGGCACAGCTCCGTCATCCGGCAGAAATAGAAAATTTTCTAATTTTGACGGACTGCCGTCCGCTCGCCGCAGCTCACCGCCGCCGTGCGGAGCCAGTGTACTTTATCTCATTGATTATAATGGGTGCGTATTTGCTGCGGAGGTCGGACCGGAGCGGGGCAGAGCCGGAACGCGTGTGGTGTATTTTTGGGGTGATATGATCAAGTAACACAGTAATACTCCATATTAAAAGAATAACAGCATATAACATATATCATGAAAATGACAAAAGTTATTCTTTTGATTACATTAGAATAAAATCAAAGATAGAAATAGTCTCTTTTGGTGACTATGTTCTCAGATTACAACTAATGGAATAATTTGTAGTAAATGTCTCGCTTTACTGAGAGGTCAGTAAAGGTCATCACTGGACAGTTCAAAAACCTTAGTTTGACCCTGGGTAGGTCCACTACAATAGTCTAAAATTATTTAGCCTTGTCGGGCAGTAAACAATAACTAAAATAAAACCACAAAGGAGTTCAATAGATACAACTGAGTACATATGCTGAGATTTTTTATTTACTGATATTTCTTTATGCCAAAAAAAGTACACATTTGAGCAAGAGGAACACTTTCTGATGTCAAATCTGAGGGCGGGGAACGAGATCGAGGGAACAAAACTCGACACTACACCGGACGTAGTTAGCTTATAGCTTCGCACTCGAAGAAAATACTTTAACACCACTTACGCACAGTTTTCAACACAAAAAAAGTATCGATTAACTCTGACAACTCTGATTGTACACTTCAACACCACTTATGCACAGTTTTAAACTAAAAAGTAAAGATTAAATCGGACAACTCTGATTTTCTGCGGTTAGCGTAGGCTAAATTTTTTAAGTTTCTACCGTGTACCATTTATATCGCGCATCCCTATCCAATGTGCTACAAAAACAATTTAATAACTATTTTACAATAAAGGTAAGCTCTACCAACGACATCCAAGGATTCAAACAGCGGGGAAATTTCCATCGTAAAAACGCTGGTTCAAACTTTATGCTTCGAATGCGAACACACTGTATATATTACATAAAACATACAGGTAAGTCTTGTGAACCATCAAATACGTCAACATTTACATTATTGGCACTAAACAAATTGTATTAAATGGTAGTTTTGCTTACATTCAATGCAGAGGGTCCGCGTTTTAACCCGCCTTCAGAATGGAAGTCCTGTCCAGTTTGAGCGCGAGAGAGCCAACCTTCCTGCGCATGCGCACACTGCGATGTACGGCCCAAAATATTCGGGTACAATTTCTGCTATTTGTTATGCTGGAATTGTTACAGTCCAAAATTAGGTAGTGTCGATAAGATTTACCCATTATATTTTAATTTAATTTATGCCTAATATATTAAGGTAGTTTAAAATAATTTGCATGGGTAGTATTTACAGCACTCAAAAAATCCTTTATTAGAGTGTAGGTGTGCAATGTGTAATGCATAGGTTGTCAGGCACATGCTAATCTTGTAGGGAGAGGAATAAAAATTTTAAACTATATGCATATACAAAACTGTATATATGTTTATGTTTATTAAATTTGTTCATTTTTTTTTACAAAAGAAACAGTACAAGACAATCTCATAAATGATAGTGTACAAAATACTAAAAAAATGAAAGGTAGCAGAAAGAAGAATAAATCTTATTATATCTGCCCCTTACTTCCAACAATCAGATTAAACAACAATAATCAACCATGTAAACAATAATAATCTTCAACCAACTTTTTCCAACAATCAGATTAAACAATAATAATCTTCAACCAACAGTACAAAATGACTAACTCTTTCTAATTTTCTAACTAATACAATACACATTACGCTATTTCATTTTTTTAACACATTTGTTTTGATCATTTTCTTAAATGTAAACATTGACTTGGCATTTTTAACTACATTCTCCAAGCCATTCCATAATCTAATTCCCTGGATTGAGGTAGAACGTCCCTTCAAACTAGTTCTGAATTGTGGTTTTACAAACATCTCTGTCCCCTTAAGATTATAACAACTTTGTCTTTTAACAAAATGCATTTGGATATTTAAAGGTAATGCATTATTTTGAGCCCTATACATAACTGATAAAATATTATAGTCTACCAAATCATGGAACTTCAATAACTTCAGTTGATAAAATAATGTACTTGATGGATGACGGTAATGTTTTCTAGTGATAATTCTTACAGCTCTTTTCTGTAATACAAAAATAGGTTTTGTGATTGTTTTACACGCATTCCCCCAAACATCAATACAATAGATTAAGTGTGGAACAATGATTGTGTTATACAACAAATACAGAGCTTTATCATTCAATAGGTCTCTGACTTTGTACAGTACTGCAATCGATTTAGCTATTTTTATTCTTACAGAATTTATGTGTTGTTTCCATGTCAGTTTGTCATCAAT
>JBBPBX010005018.1:0-29003 GCA_038048925.1 Garcialebias charrua
TCATGTGACTTCAACCAGGAAGTTGAGTTGAGAGTCAGAATTCAAGGGTTATCCATGTGTTCAGTCAAGCCAGTGCCATCTGCATACATCTTTGCTCTAAATGTAGCATCGTGGGTATGTTATGTTTAATATATCATTGCAGATCATTATTTTCACAGAATTTCTTGTTTGTTAAGTTTTGCTTCAAGTATTTTGAACGTTTATTGCAAGGTCACAATACTACCGTTAATTTGTTATCAGACCAAGCTACTGCAATAAATAAGTCAGTTCATGCTCATATATATATTGAAAAATCATTATATATCATCAGCATTAAGTCAAGATTGTGTAAAACGGTAAAAGTTAAGAACAAGAAGCTAATTCATGTGGAACATTTCATTTATTTGCATTAACCATATATGTACATGTTAAAAAGGCTGAATAAGTGAAATATATTTTTTGTGTGTTTTAGTTTCACACTTCCTTCATGTCAATAAACCTGTGGACAAGAAAACAACTTTCCTCAGAGTCGTGATATTGGAGAAGAGTTTAGCTGACTGTCTAGTTGCATTTGCCTCATGTGACGAGGGCAGTACAACATATATATATACATATATATATATATATATATATATATACACATATATATATATATATATACTATATATATATATATATATATATAGGAAATGGATGTGAATAAGATAATTGAGTTTGACAGGTTATGGAAGGATTTTTGTGTTTTCTGTTCGGATCAGATTAATCATAGATTTAGTGTTAGTTTTTGAATGTGGTCTTAGCCCTTATCACAGACATCTCTGAATAAGAGCAGTTGAGTTTTTCTCAGATATCGGATTAGTTAACAGAGTAGTGTAGGACTTTTCCCCTCACAGGTGTCTATGATGAAGAAGATGAAGAGGCCTGACAACAGTTCATATTCTTTGCTAAGGTTAACACATACCAGAAATGGAACAGAGTATATGCAATGTTTTGAAGTTGTTAAGAGTTGATAAATCAAATTTTGGGAAATTTAAGGGTTTTTGAGAAAGTATTGAATTTATAAGGTCTGATTAAAGTCCAGTTGTTTTTTATTGAACGCCTTTTTAAAGGTATTGAATTTAACTTCATTATTCCTGCATATACCCTGTAGAGGCGTGTTTGTTGATAGGAGGGACAGTCCGCTCGGTTCTTTCTTGTTTTTATTTTTATTTGTTCGTCTTTGCATCTATTTTTGTCTTGTTTGTTTTTGTCTGTTTTATTCTTGTTCATTGTTTTTGTTTGTTTTGTCTTGTTTCTATTTGTTTGTTACATTTGTTTTATTCTTTGTTTTTGTCTGTTTTATTTTTTGTTTGTTTGTTCTGATCTTATTCTGTTTGGTTTTTATTACCATTTAGTATTGATGATTATTTTATATGAGGGTTTTATATTCTGGGTGGGTAACTTAGATGTAATATTGCTGTGGGTGGGAATGTTAGAGATTTCCAATGTGTATCCAGTTTTTAATTGCATTCTCACATAGAACATATAGGATTTTGTTGACATGATGTTTGTCATGTCAAAAGGGGAATTGAAATATATTTCTATCAGTATTACATTACACCCATTATGTTCCATTATTTGTATTCACTTAATTCTGCCTTATAATGTGAAATGTGACACAAGGCAGAACGTCTTTCTCTCGGGCTTTGTTTTCACTAGGGAACAGTTACACGCCTGCACAATTCAACAGACCCAACATTTGATGTTTACATTGAAGCTGATAGTTTGTTGACAGAAAGGAGGGTCACGTGGTAGTGTAGGTGGTTCCAGGGCGGTCCCGAAGCAGTCCAAGGCGGTTCCAGGTTCCAGGAGGCGGTGACGACATCCAGGGTTTTATAACCGTGGCCCTGCCTTTGAAGATGTGTGTGTGGACTTGTGCTCGGTGAGAGGTCTGTTGTTGCTGTAAGGTTTATTCTTATTATGTACAATAAACCTGCATAAACTTGCACATTTGTTTCAGAGCTTCCTTCAACCTTTTGAATTCGCAACACATCCCTGATGTGCTGGTTCCGACAAAGGCCCCCCACACCGACTTTGAAGCGTCTATCGTGCCCAGGACCCGAGATACCACTCTGCCCAGTGAGACACGTTTGCTGAAGGCCGTAGGGTTTCTCCACGGCTACAGGGATTTCATGCAGTCTGAGCTGACTTTCATCCCCCTCATTTGTTGCGGGGGGCGAACTGTTGCTGCTACCTGTGGAGCCACATCTGAAAATGGCGCATGTGTAATAGAGCCAGAGGGATGGAGACAATTCCTGCTGCCATGAGGCCTAGTAATCGCTGACAAAGTCTGAGAGATACAGTTTTGTCCAGCTGGAAAAGTACCAAGCAGAGTTGAAGGTCTGAAACCTGTTTCTCTGAGAGCCTTGCTCTGTACAGGACGGAGTCTATCTCTAGTCCCAGGAAAACAGTGACCTAGGACGGGGTCAAGCGACTTTTTTATGAGTTTATCATAAAACCTAGAGACTACAGGTGTGACATGACTCGAGCTGTGTGAGATCCTGCCTGCACCCTGGAGTCCGCTAAAATCAGCAAATTGTCCAGATAGTCCAGGACCCTGACGCCCTGATCCTTCATGGGGGCCAGGGCCTCTTCTAGGTATTTTGTGAACGCCCGGAGTGCAGTCGAAAGCCCGAAAGGCAGGGCCTGTAATTTGTACGTGGCGTTCTCGAACGCAAAGCGTAGGAATTTTCTGTGGCCGCTCAGAATGCTGACGTGGAAATATGTGTCTTTTAAATCCATTGTGCAGAAGTAATCTCTCGGTCGTACTGAGTGAATCACTTGCTTCAACATCAACATTTTGAATTTGAATGAGCGTAGATGTTTGTTCAAGCATCTCAAATCCAGAATCGGCCTCAAACCACCTCCCTGTTTTGGGACAACAAAGTACTTGCTGAAGTAACCTTTGTTTATTTTGTGAGGAAGAACAGCTCTGACTATGCCTTTCTGCAGCAGTGAGCAAATTCCCTCTCTCAGAACAGGCGCGCGAGTCTGGCTTATTGTTGATGTGATCACCTCAGACAATGGTGGTGGCCGTCTGAAAAACTGCAGCCTGTACCCGTAAATCACAGTTTTCATGACCCAATGGGACAGGCTGCACGCTGCCCAGGCCTCCGCCTGTACAACGAGTCTGGAGAGCATGTTTATCTGAGGGATAACATGACTCAGGAGGGGCGGGGTGTATGAGCGCCCCTCCCCAACCTGCTCGACTGAGGGCTCAACCGGCCCTCTGCGTGAGGCAGAGTGTCTGCCCGTGACAGACAGACCTCTGCCTCCCCGTGTGGGCTCATTGGGCCCTTTGACTGACAGTGACTTATTAGAGGGGGGTTGGCCGGCTGTGTGAGATGGCTCCTCGCGCTCTTTATTGACATCGTTTCCATTGAAAATGGTGGAGATTTTCCTTTAATGCTGAGTCGGGACACAGAACATTTTGGACATGTTGAGACTTTATTGTCACGTGTAAACAACAATTTATCTTTATTACACAAACATTTGAGTGATTTTGTGTGTTTAAACATTCTGGACCGGTTAATCGTGGTTTTTTTAGCACAAATGCTGGTGTTAAAAGTTCGGCTTTCCTTTTTCCCTCAGGGTAGAAACACCTGAAATGGTAGAGAAGTAGCTCTGGATCAGGCTGACTTCTACTTCCTCTCACGGCCTGCGGATGAAGTTCTAGGTTGGCCCGCCTGGCGCGGGACGAACCTGTGCTTCGACCAAGCCTGGCCCACCTGAGGAGGGTGACCATGTTGCTCTGAGGCAGGCTTTGACCGCTGCTCCCCGTCGAGAGTCGGTCTCTTCTGCGTCGGGCGACAAGTGAGGGAGCGGTGGCGCTGCTGTGAGCCTGTCTGGCTGCTCGAGTCCCTAGGCTGCAAGAAATGTTTTCTGGGCATGCCCTCATGCAAGGCCTCCTCTTGCTTTCTCCTCTGATCCAATCTGCTCTGGATCCTCTCCAGTGCCCCGCCGAACAGGCTCGTAGGCTCAATGGGGTGATGGAGGAACGAGGAGCGCTGGCTCTTGGGGAGGTCTGTCAATTTCAACCAGAGGTGGCTTTGTGCAATTACCGTTTCAGCCATAGACTTCCCTTGGGTGATGGCTGCAGAGCCGGTGAGGCGAAGGATGAAGTCAGCTGCCCTGCGAGCTTCGACCAGAATTTTGTCCGCCTTCTTTTTGTTGGTGGTCTGCTGGAGCTCCTGCAGCTTCTCCGTCTGGTAGGCCTGTAACATTGCAGCTGCGTTCATGGCGCAAACCGCAAAGCCTTGAGTGCGGTAGCTCTTCTCGAGCTGAGCAGCTGAAACACGACAGACCTTGCTAGGCAGTGTGGGCTTGGAGCCTGACGTCCTAAGGGCTAAGTGTGCCGCCAATGTCTTGTCCATCTGGGGAATGTGGGCCATGCCAGCCAACTCCATGCCCTCGACGTCCAGAAATTGGGAGAGAGACAGTGTCGGGGGGCTCTGGGTTCAGTCCACGAGCGTGTCAGCTCTGTGTGGAAGTCGGGAAAAATAGGCATCCTGTGTTTCCTGGCCGACTGCTGCTTGACCAAAAAGTAGTTCCCCGCCAACCTCGTTATCTATTGTCGAGGTGGGGGTTCAGGCCAAGTCACCCTCAGGGCCTCTGCAGCTCTGCGACACAGTTCGAATAGAGTGAAAGTGGACCCGTCCGACTCTGGCTGACCTGCCGCGGAGTCCTGGGAGAAGTCCTCGACTTCTCCTTCTTCGTTGTCTGCCTTGTCATCCAACAGTTCGTCAGAGGCTGTCAGCGACAGCTCGTCAGCTCGTAGCAAATCCCTCGTGTCGAAAACTGTCGTGTCCCCCTCGGGGAGATGAAGGTCCATTTTGTCGCCCCAGCCTAACGTCCCGCTGTCCTCCATCTCGTCCGCTTCCAGGTTCGCTGTGGGAGTGAGGGCCTCCGAGAGGAGCGGGTCTCTCGCTGCGGTGGAACTGCCCATGGCCTTGGCCACAAAGTCCACGCGCCTCCGTCACACTACCTCACGCAGCTGGTTGCAGTGAGAGCATGACTCGGGGGAGTCCAAAGCTGTCTTTGCGTGGACCATTCCAACTATATCGGGCAGGCTTCGTGAGTGTCCGAGGACGAGATGAATTAGCCACATGCGCTGGGGCAGGACTGGGAACCAGGGCTCGCTGGTCTGCTAGCCTTGCTTGAATTCCTCGATTTTCTCTTGCCTTTCTCAGGAGCCATTGCCGAGAAGAGGCGTCAAGTGAAAAGGAGAAAAAACCAGTTAGCGACAGCTAAACGGGTCTGAAGTCTTCTCACTGCACTGTTCGTGAGAGCTAGCCTGTTAGCTAGTTAGCTTAGCAGGCAGGCGTGACGCAGTTAGCGTCTCGCTAAACTGGGCGGCAAAACAGCGTAGATAAAAAGAACGTTGAAAAACGTCGACAACACTTAGTTAGCTCCTGCTAAACGAAGTGCTCGCAGGAAAAAAATCCTCCGTGACGCACTTGGCATGGAACGCGCTCACCTCAGGTCGGGCGGTTCAGTCACACGAGGCAACGTCCTGCGAAGTTCAGGTGAGAAGCGAGGTGAAGTGCACAAAGAGGTCTAACACGAGCAGTCACCGTCTTTTATGCCAGGAGGGCGGGGCCTCCTAGCTGACGCTGACATGCATTTGCCTTAAAAGGCGTGATTGTATTGCTTCAGGTGAACCATGCGGGTGCGCAATTCCCATGTTATCTGTTGCACCGCAGTGGACTGACTGATAAGGGAACTAATCTGCTACCATAAATCCTGGTGATGTGTACAAGGCAGCAAGTTTGCAAAGTAGTGTACATCTCTTTTTTTAAATCGTTAAACAAGATACCGAGCTTGTATGTTTTAGCAGCACAATGATAAAGAGGTCTGCATCTGATACGTGTCAAAGTTCTGTTTGCGCATCAGCTATGCATTGAAAAAATGATTTAAATCCAATTTCAATTTTGACTAGAGAAATTGCATTTCCTGCAAAAATACAGTATGAATGCATAATTGTAGAACAACTTGCTGATAAACAGCTGAAATTAGCTTAAAAACATACTGAAACGTAGCTGGAATGGATGAACAAGCCTATTTGAACAGAAGCAAACAGACAGAACACATATTTGCTGAAATCTTGTTGTTATTCTTTTTCTTCTTTCGGCTTTTCCCTTTTCAGGGATCGCCACAGCGATTCAGCCTCCTCCACCTCACTCTGTCCTCTGCATCCTCTGTCCTCACTCCAACTACCTTCATGTCCTCTCTAACTGCATCCATATATCTCCTCTTTGGCCTTCCTCTGTGTCTTTTTCCTGGCAGCTGCATTTCTAACATCCTTCTACCAATATACCCACTGTCCCTCCTCTGGACATGTCCAAACCATCTCAGTCTGGCCTCCCTAACTTTATCTCCCAGTTGTTCAACATGTGCTGTACCTCTGATGATCTCATTCCTGATCTTATCCATCCTTGTCACTCCTAAGGAGAACCTCAGCATCTTCATTTCTGCTACTTCCAGTTCTTTCTCCTGTCTTTTTGTCAATGACACTGTCTCCAGACCATACAACATAGCTGGTCTCACCACTGTCTTGTAAACTTTTCCTTTGACCTTTGTTGACACCTTTTAATAATAATAATAATAATAATAATTAATTCAGGGAGGAGGTCCTGCCCCAAGTGGAGGAGTTTAAGTATCTCGGGATCTTGTTCACGAATGAGGGAAAACTGGAGCGTGAGATCGATAGGCGGATAGGTGCAGCGTCCGCAGTGAAGCGGGCGCTGTACCGGTCTGTCGTGGTGAAGAGAGAGCTGAGTCAAAAGGCAAAGCTCTCAATTTACCGATCGATCTACGTTCCCACCCTCATCTATGGTCATGAGCTTTGGGTTATGACCGAAAGAACAAGATCTCGGATACAAGCGGCTGAAATGAGTTTTCTCCGCAGGGTGGCTGGACTCTCCCTTAGAGATAGGGTGAGAAGCTCAGTCATCCGGGAGGGACTCGGAGTAGAGCCGCTGCTTCTCCACATCGAGAGGAGCCAGTTGAGGTGGCTCGGGCATCTGGTTAGGATGCCTCCTGGACGCCTCCCTGGTGAGGTGTTCCGGGCATGTCCCACCGGGAGGAGACCCAGAGGAAGACCCAGGACGCGCTGGAGGGACTATGTTTCTCGGCTGGCCTGGGAACGCCTTGGGATTCCCCCGGAGGAGCTGCTCCAAGTGGCTGGGGAGAGGGAAGTCTGGGCCTCCCTACTTAGGCTGCTACCCCCGCGACCCGACCCCGGATAAGCGGAAGAAGATGGATGGATGGATGGATGGATGTAATAATTAATTCAATTTATAACGCACTTTTCATTACTGAAAATCTCAAAGTGCTACACATATATTGAATGCTACACACATTCATAAACCGGTGGCGGCAGACTACCATGCAAGGTGCTTTCCAGTGCTTTTGTCACAAATCACTCCTGAAACTTTTCTCCATCCGCTCCATCCTGCCTGGACTCTCTTTTTCACCTCTTTACCACATTCCCCATTTTCCTGGACAGTGGACCCCAAGTACTTGAAGTCCTGCACCTTTGTGACCTCTGCTCCTTGTAGCCTCACTGTTCCACTGGCCTCCCTCTCATTCACACACATGTACTCTGTCTTACTACGGCTGACTTTCATTCCTCTTCTTTCAAGTGCATACCTCCACCTCTCCAAGTTCTCTTCCACCTGTTCCCTGTTCTCACCACATATCACAATGTCATCTGCAAACATCATAGTCCATGGGGATTCCTGCCTGACCTCATCTGTTAGTCGGTCCATCACCAGAGCAAACAAGAAGGGGCTCAGAGCCGATCCTTGATGCAATCCCACCTCCACCTTGAAGCTATCTGTCACTCCTACAGCACATCTCACCACTGTCCTGCTGTCTTCATACATGTCCTGTACCAGTCTAACATACTTTTCTGCCACTCCAGATTTCCTCATGCAATACCACACCTCCTCTCTTGGCACCCTGTCATATGCTTTTTCTAAATCCACAAACACACAATGGAGTTCTTTCTGACCCTCTCTGTACTTCTCTATCAACATCCTCAAAGCAAAGATGGCATCTGTGGTGCTCTTTCTTGGCATGAAACCATACTGCTGCTCACAGATAGTCACCTCTTGTCTAAGCCTTCCTTCCACAACTCTCTCCCAGATCTTCATCGTGTGGCTCATCAACTTAATTCCCCTGTAGTTGCTACAACTCTGTACATCACCCTTGTTCTTAAAAATGGGAACCAGCACACTTCTTCTCCATTCCTCAGGCATTTTCTCACCCTCAAATATTCCATTAAATATTTGAGTCAAAAACCTCACTGCCACCTCTCCAAGACATTTCCAAACCTCCACTGGTATGTGGAGGTTTGCTGAAATATGTTTGAATAATAAGAAATGAGGGGGAAAAAATTGAAATTAGCAACAAAAAATAAAATAAATAAATAAATAAAATAAAAGGAGCTGAAAATACAAAAATAAGCTAAAACTACCAGAAGACAGTGAAAAGAGCTGAAAGAAGCTCCCAAAATGTGGAATTAGCTGAAAAAGCTAAAATTAGCATAAAACTGCTAATTGCTGAAATTGCAGAAAAAGCTGAAGCTTGTAGCCTGGTTAAAACCAGACCCTTGTCCTTCACTTCGCTTTGTACTAGGGTCTAGGATTTCTCCCATAGACAACGATTTCTCCGGTCGATTTTTGACCGGACCAATCAGAGAACAGAAGGCGGAGTTTTGTTAGTTTAGCCTGGCGAGGTCTAGGCTATTCAGATAAATAGCTCAGTGTCGGAATCCCACTGTCTGCAGCCCTTTCCAAGATGGCCGCCCCCTTCCAAGATGGCCGCCAATTGACACCAGCTGACGGTCATCCATCTGATGAGGAGCTCCACTACTTAAGGCTGCAGTCCAGTGAGATCCAATGCTGGAGCATTGTACCTCAATCGGTATTTATGACTTCAGCCAGTGCATATCAATCTGATAAGAGTTCTTACCTTTGATCTTGTGTCCACAGTTTTTGTGAATCCTTGGATCCTGATTCCCGTTCTGCCAGTTCCTGCCTTGTTGCCACTCGCCTGCCAAACCACTCTGGAGTCCTGAGTCCTTTCAGAACCTCGACCCAACATCCCCCTGTAAGATAACAAACAGAGCACCAGTTTTTGATCCACCTGTCCCACCAGAAGGACCCTGACCCTGTTCTCTCTTCCAGGCACTCCCAAGACCCCAAGTGTTCCGTTTCACCTGTACATAATAAACACTGTTCTAATTGTTACTCTTGAGTTTTGCCTCTGTTCTGGTCTCGTACCACTCTGGGTTCAGTCGGTCCTTACAGAATGCTCCAGCCATAACCGACCCAGAACGAGACCAGAAACGAGCAAACTCTGTCCTATTTCCAGATGGATCGTATGACCATGGTCGAGGAGACACTCCAACGGGTCTTGGCTCAACAAGACGCCGCTCAGGAAACCATGAAGGAACTTGGAGGTATGGTTTATACTTTAACCCAAAGCCTCACACCCTCAACTCCTGCTGCTTCCTCTGTTAGAGACACTCCTAACACGATGCCCGAGACCGGTGCCTCAAACCAGCAGCTAATTACAAAACCATCTGAACTGTTTTCTGGAGACCCTCATTCATGTGGAGGATTCCTCCTGCAGTGTAAACTAGCATTCAGAGCGGCCCCGCAGCTTTACACAACAGAAGCCGCTAAAATCACGTATTTCATCAGTCAACTGAAGGGTGACGCACTGAGTTGGGCAAATTCCTACTTACAGTTTCACAACATTGACTATATCACCTTTGATACCTTGTTAAAGGAATTCAGCCGAATCTTCGACCGACCACTACAGCAACCCAACGCCGTAAAGCGGCTCCTTGGACTTCGTCAGGGAGGTCGGCCTGTCGCAGATCATGCTCTGGAGTTCCGTATCCTCGCTGCCCAGACCGGATGGAACGACCTAGCACTTAAAGGTACTTTTTTAAGTTCCCTCTCCGATTTCATCAAGGACCAGATCGCCGCTAGAGATGAACCTGAGAGTTTTGACGAGCTAATCGACCTAGCGGGTGCTATTGACGAGCGCTTCCGGGAGCGGAGGAGAGAGAAGGACTACAACTCCCGTCATCGTTCCACTTCCGGATTCGATACGTCATCAGGTGAGCCCCGCATCCACAAGAACTCGAAAACGTTTTCGAACTACAAATCCCAGGGAGACAGAGATCCCGTGTCATTTCCTCGTCACGTCGTTCCCACAGAACGTTTTCGTTCCTTTTCTGAACCTGAGCCCATGCAAGTAAATAAATTTCATCTGTCTCCTGAGGAGAGACAAAGACGCAGTGACAATAATGCCTGCATGTACTGTGGAAAGACCGGGCACTACCGGAGAGATTGCCCCCTTCTGGGGGGAAACGAGAACGCCCGCCAATAAAGAGAGAGATATTGGTGGGTACTTCTGCTCTCTCCTCCGCCTGCAGACTGTTATTACCCACACTTATCCAAATCCACCACAATCATCATCCTGTTCCAGCTTTGTTGGATTCTGGCGCAGAACAAAATTTGATTAGTTTGGACTTGGTTCAAGGGTTGTCTCTGCCCACTCGGGAGATTCCTCCCATCTGTATAGCTGGGGTTACTGGTGAAACTTTGGACCAGATTACTCTAAAGACTTCTGACCTTCGTCTAATAACTTCAGGTAATCATCACGAGTCTATTGATTTTTATGTGTTTAAAGCTTCCACTCCCCAACTTATTCTTGGATACCCTTGGTTAAAAAAGCACAATCCGACTATTAACTGGGAGTTGGGGAGAATTGAAAAGTGGAGTGACAAATGTCTAGCACAGTGCCTACGTTCTGCTGTCACATGTCAACCTGTGGAAGTTGTGCCACACGAGGAGGTAGACGTCTCTGAGATCCCATCTGTTTACCATGATTTGGCTCCCGTTTTTAGTAAACAACATGCTTTGTCTCTACCTCCCCACCGTCCCTATGATTGTACAGTCGACCTCCTACCTGGTGCCACATTACCGGCTAGTCGTTTGTATAATCTGTCGAGACCTGAAAGGGAGTCTATGAAGAAATATATTGAGGAATCACTTGAATCAGGCATAATACGTCCTTCTACGTCACCTGTAGGTGCTGGGTTTTTCTTTGTGGGGAAAAAGGATGGGACTTTACGTCCATGTATTGATTATAGGGGTCTTAACAACATCACAATTAAGAATAAATATCCACTACCTCTGATTGATTCCATATATGAACAACTCCCGTCAGCTACCATCTTTTCTAAATTGGATCTCAGAAACGCCTACCACTTGGTGCGAATTAAAGAGGGGGACGAGTGGAAAACCGCTTTCAAGACACCACTCGGACATTTTGAATATTTGGTAATGCCTTTTGGTTTGTCCAATGCACCTGCTGTGTTCCAGGCCTTGATTAATGATGTTCTGCGTGACTTTATAGGGGACTTCGTTTTTGTTTACTTGGATGATATTCTTGTTTATTCTAGAGACGAGGCAGAGCACTGTAACCATGTACGTAGAGTCCTTCAGAGACTTTACGAGAACCAGTTATTTGTTAAAGGAGAGAAATGTGAGTTTCATGTGAAGTCGGTGTCATTCTTGGGGTTCATTTTTGAGAGTGGGTGTTATCGTACTGACCCCAAAAAGACCAGAGCAGTGGAGGAATGGCCAGTCCCGGAGAACAGGAAACAGCTTCAGCGTTTCCTTGGTTTTGCGAACTTTTATAGACGATTCATAAAGGACTACAGCCGCATTGCCGCACCACTCTCTCAACTCACCTCCATAAACCTGGCCTTCAAGTGGACTCCCGAGGCAGAAGCCGCCTTCAACAGACTTAAGAAACTATTTTCTTCTACGCCAGTTCTATGCCATCCTGACCCAAGCCATCAATTCATCCTGGAGGTAGATGCCTCAGACTCTGGGGTAGGTGCCGTTTTGTCACAACGTTCTCCCAAGGATAACAAGGTCCACCCTTGTGCCTTTTTCTCACGACGATTGTCACAGGCTGAGAGAAACTATGATGTTGGCAACCGCGAGTTATTGGCAGTGAAACTGGCATTAGAAGAGTGGCGCCATTGGTTAGAGGGCACTCCTACCCCTTTTTTAATATGGACAGACCACAAGAACCTTACGTACCTGAGAGAGGCAAAGAGATTGACCCCCAGACAGGCACGATGGTCCCTTTTCTTTAACCGGTTTAACTTTGTTCTGACTTTTAGACCTGGCTCAAAGAATGTTAAACCAGATGCTCTCTCCCGTCAGTTCTCTTCCCCAGATTCTCCAGACATTGAGGAAACCATTATTCCTCCAGTCTCTGTTGTGGGAGTTCTCACCTGGCCCATTGAGAAGGAAGTTATGGACGCTCAAAAGGATGAACCCGACCCTGGCACAGGTCCCCCTGGCAAACTCTTCGTTCCCTCTAACATGAGGGGTAAGGTATTGGACTGGCTCCATTCACACAAACTATCCTGTCATCCTGGCACCTCCCGTATGCTCTCTTTGGTTAAGACTCATTTCTGGTGGCCCACACTCACCCAAGATGTCAAGTCCTACGTTTCAGCCTGTCCGACCTGTGCTAGGAACAAGACTGGTAATCAACCTCCTGCCGGACTCCTGCAACCCTTGCCCACGCCCGGCCGTCCTTGGTCTCATATTGCTGTTGACTTCGTCACAGGTCTACCCCCTTCTGAAGGTAATACCGCCATCTTCACCATCATCGACCGTTTTTCGAAGGCTGCTCATTTCATTCCCCTACCAAAACTTCCCTCTGCTTCTGAGACGGCTCACCTCCTTGTCACACATGTGTTCCGCATTCATGGTATCCCCTCTGATATTGTGTCAGATCGGGGGCCCCAGTTTATCTCGCAGGTCTGGAAAAGTTTTTGCACCACTTTGGGAGCTACAACAAGCCTCACTTCAGGTTACCACCCTCAATCGAATGGTCAGGCTGAGCGGTGTAATCAGGAACTTGAGACTGCCCTCCGGTGCGTCGCCGAACGTAACCCCTCATCCTGGAGCAAACATCTGGTTTGGGTTGAGTACGCCCACAACGCTCACAAGTCCTCTGCCATAGGTATGTCCCCGTTCGAGGCTTCTCTTGGATACCTTCCCCCCTTGTTTCCCAGTCAGGAGATCAACGTTCCGGTTCCATCTGTCCTGCACCATTTCCGCCGTTGCCGGCGGGTCTGGCGGGAGACGAAGGCAGCCCTCTCCCGTACAGCTGCTCAGAATAAAGTGTTTGCTGACCGCCGTCGCTCTACGGCTCCTGTGTACAAGGTGGGTCAGAAAGTCTGGCTCTCCACTAGGGACATTCCTATTCGGGGCACCACGAGGAAATTGGCTCCTCGTTTCATCGGACCTTTCCCGATCACGAGGATTGTCAACCAGTCTGCGGTTCGTCTTCAACTCCCCTCGTCCATGCGGATTCACCCCACGTTCCACGTCTCTCAGGTCAAGCCGGTCTCCGAGAGCCCTCTGTGCCCGCTCTCCGACCTTCCTCCTCCTGCCCGGTTGATCGACAACCACCCGGCCTTCACTGTCCGGGCCATTTTGGACGTTCGTCGCCGTGGTCGAGGTTTCCAGTACCTGGTTGATTGGGAGGGTTATGGACCTGAGGAGCGGTCTTGGATTCCCCGCTCGTTCATCTTGGATCCCAGCCTCATTACTGCCTTCTTCAACGCCCACCCGGAGATGCGTCGCGGACCGCCCGGAGGCGTTTCTTGAGGGGGGGGTACTGTCGGAATCCCACTGTCTGCAGCCCTTTCCAAGATGGCCGCCCCCTTCCAAGATGGCCGCCAATTGACACCAGCTGACGGTCATCCATCTGATGAGGAGCTCCACTACTTAAGGCTGCAGTCCAGTGAGATCCAATGCTGGAGCATTGTACCTCAATCGGTATTTATGACTTCAGCCAGTGCATATCAATCTGATAAGAGTTCTTACCTTTGATCTTGTGTCCACAGTTTTTGTGAATCCTTGGATCCTGATTCCCGTTCTGCCAGTTCCTGCCTTGTTGCCACTCGCCTGCCAAACCACTCTGGAGTCCTGAGTCCTTTCAGAACCTCGACCCAACATCCCCCTGTAAGATAACAAACAGAGCACCAGTTTTTGATCCACCTGTCCCACCAGAAGGACCCTGACCCTGTTCTCTCTTCCAGGCACTCCCAAGACCCCAAGTGTTCCGTTTCACCTGTACATAATAAACACTGTTCTAATTGTTACTCTTGAGTTTTGCCTCTGTTCTGGTCTCGTACCACTCTGGGTTCAGTCGGTCCTTACACTCAGAAACCACTCGGTGGATATTCTTTCTGCTACCAGTGTGTAATTATATGGCTCTAATTTACTGACTGTTGGCCTGGATGAAACATTTGAGATAAAATTCGATTTTTTATAATTTATTTTCGTAGCGCACCCGAGGCTGTTTGGAAAATGTCAAACCGAAACTATTTAAATCCAGCAGATTTGACCATTTCGTGAATTGATTTAGGAACTGTTAAGCTCAGGAACACTTCTGATATAACGTCAGCTAAGAAATATATTTTTTCTCAGCAAAGAAATAATAGTTTTTTACCTTGTTTTCATGAAAATTCCTTCGTGGCGGCAGCCATTTTAACTGACGACGTCAGTCGACGTCGTTCAAAACTCCGCCTTCTGTTCTCTGATTGGTCCGGTCAAAAATCTACCGGAGAAATCGTTGTCTATGGGAGAAATCCCAGACCCTAGTACAAACGAAGTGAAGGACAAGGGTCTGGTTTTAACCAGGCTATGAAGCTTGCAGAAAAAAGCTGAAAGAAGCATAATAAGCTGAAATTAGCATAAAGAAGTTAGAAGAAGCACACAAATGTAGCTAGCAGAAAGAATCTGAAAGGAGCACAAACCAGCTGGAAAAACAGCTGAAAATAGCTGAAAATAAGAGAAAAATGTTTAAATTTGCACTAGGAAGCTGAAAGAAGTTGAACTGGAACAAAATGTGAAAGGAGCAGTAAAAGGTTGTAAACAGATCTAAATATTTGAAGGATGTAAAATGAGCTCAATTCATTTTGTATGGCAAAAAAAAATGACAGAAAAGGCTAAATGTTTCAAAAAGCTAAAGTTGCACCCAATAGCAAAAGTCATTTATGTACTGTCCTGAAAGAGATTAAAGACCCACTGACATGATTTTTTAATTTTCATAAAATTGCTCAAAATATATATCTTTTATCATTTAAATATGTTCATTTTTGCAAACAAAATATTAAATCACTTTAATTTTGCTTTAAAAGTGATTTTGAACTTCAAGCCATGTTTAATCATGGGAAATCCAATTACACACGAACGCGCCATCTGTGATGTAACACTGGGCAGAGGGCTCTTGTCTCTTTAATAGCGGACCATTTAAAACCCGACAAATTTATCAATCTATGTGAAGATTTGAGCTATTTGTCTTCATTTTGGGAACCAGAAAATAGTTTGGGTGATGGAACAAGAAACAACAGGATCTAATTTAGGTCTGATGCTGTATCAGACTTACTTTCATGTCGAGCTGCTCATACCTGCGCACTGTGACAAGCCCAGAGCTCTGCCCGGTGTGACATCACAGATGGTGCGTTCGGGTGTAATCAGATTTCCCATGATTAAACACGGCTTGAAGTTCAAAATCACTTTTAAAGCAAAATTAAAGTGATTTATCATTTTGTTTGCATAAAGGAACATATTTAAATGATAAAATATATATATTTTGAGCAATTTTATGAATAGTAAAAAAATCATGTCGGTGGACCTTTAATGTTTTTATATGATTTGTTGAAACAACTTGAAAACTGCAGGATGGAATTGTGCCGAAAAACGTACGTAAGAAAATGGATCACAATAGTGTCAATGCTTCATAAACATTCAAACAATCACAAATGCAAAGCATTGTGTAAAACTGTTTTATATAATGGCAAGGATATGTTTGACACATGATCATTTGATTGTAATTATGCAAAAACACTAACAAAACAAAATGCAAGAAAATATAGAGATATGAAAAATCTGATGTTCACATCTTACATGTCACTTTCAAAATGTCTTTGATGGCACACATTCAAATGGTTTTTTGTGTGCAAATATGATCAGTTTTAAATATAGTGAAAATAGGGATGCACAATATTATTGGCATGGTATCGGTATCGGCTGATATTAGTGTTAAAGTTCAATATCGGACATTGGCCATTCCATCAAAATAACTCACCAATATAAAAGGCGCTGTTTTTGTATGACAACCCAGTGACAAGGATGCCTGCAGTGGCAGCACAACGTGATGACGTCACACGTGCCTACCTGATCTCATGGTGGAGAGGAAGAAGTCAAAATGTCGGCGGTGTGGAAGGTTTTTTTTTGTTGGTGAGGATGTCAGATTCTGAATATTTTTGGACTACGTTGAGCCTCGATACATTGTCCCCAGTCTGAGATATTTTCCAACGTAACCTTACCCGAGTTATAAGCCATCATTTCCAACGTCATTGAGAAGTTAATAGCGCATAGCACTTAGGTGAGTTTTACTACAGACATTTGGAAGTCATGTTAGTCCCGTTAGCATGATTAGTCTTACGGCACAATGGATAGACAGTAAAACTTTGAACTTAAAAAGTCTGCCCTTCATGCACAGGAGTGCAGAGGATCCCACACTGCAGCTAGGGACCTGGAACAAGCCTCCACAAGTGAGACAGCATTGCAGGCGACTAATGCTAATAAATAACATTTAACACTTTTCATTTAATATAAGTTAAAGTGCTATGGAAATCATATGGCTGTTAAACATGTCACCAGTTCTTACAGCTGTTGCACAATTTTTTGTAGCAAATAAGCATAAAAAACAGAGAAAATTTCTGAAAAAGGAACATATGCTGTATAAAAAAAATATTGGTATCAGTATCGGTTATCAGCCAAATAAGTTTTAACATATATGCATATCGAATATTGGCAAAGAATCCTATATCGGGCATACCTAAGTGAACCATTCACAATTTTCGTTGTCTTTTTTTTTTTTTTTTTAAACAGATCAACAGTGTGTGATCTCACACACACATGTGATTTCTTATCACTTTCAAACTGGTCCATTTGGGTTCCACCCAGGCATTTAGTGAATTTACACAAGGGACTATGATTAACTAACATGGCTCAGGGGTGGGCGGTACGCCCCAGAGATGTGTAAATCTGCCGCCTGGGGCCTTATGTGGTGTTTCTCTGGAGCCATGTCAATCCATGGGGAGGAAAATGTACCCGGCCAGTTATGAGAGATCTCCCAGCTCGCATGGGTGACAAGAGGCTGACTGAGGCCTGGAAAGATAAGTTACAAAGAGGAGGGGGTGATGAACTATTTTGTGGCTTTTTCTTATATCCTCCTGCAGGGAGAAAGCAAATGGGCATTTTTTTAAACACATAAACGTTGGGATTTTGATGATTTATAGAGAAAGGAAGACGGAGAAAGGGAGAGAAGGAAAAAAGGAGGGGTAAGTGGCAGGGGGTTTTAAACATGATGCAAACCATTTGGAGAGGGGAGCGGAGGTTGCCAGCACAGCCTGCTCTGTTTAAACTGGAGAGGAAGTGACCATATATACAGCGTGCCAGCAAACTCTTTCTTACTGTCTTTCTCTGTCTCCTTTTCCCTCAAGCTTTCCCAATCTCTGGTTTTCTCACACACAGAAACACACAAATCAGACTTTTTCACGTGTGAGAAGCTACACACACATAGGTGCACGCTCATATTCACAGAGGTGAAACGATGGCCATTGGTTAGAGAGTGTGTTAGTTATTCTAATATTATGTTTCTTGACATCACCATCACTGGGCCCATCACCATTATTATCATTACGGCTATCGTTACAATCTGGAAGGCTGGGTGTATGTGTGAGAGTGAGAAGAAAGGAGAAGAAAAGAGCCAAGAAAGCGAGACTGAAAAAGTGAAAGATGGAGCAAAAGGGAGGAGAGGAGGTCCGAGTTTTCCCTCACCACCTGACCATGACTTAATCTTATTCTGCTCTATGGAGACCTTCCCGGGAATGAGGATTTGTTGTACGAACTGAGACACAAAAGGGAGAGAGGATGAAAGGTGAGATGGAGATGATATAGTAATTTGGATGATGAGGAGCTGCAGGAAAAAAGGGGAACAAAATAAAGAGTGAGGATGATTTAAGAAGCTTTGGTAGGTGTAAATGCACATTTGCAGAAGATTAACAGTAACCTAACCTCAACTTTAAGGGTAATTGCACTTCATTGCGTTTTGGGATTTAACTATATTTTTTGCATGAACTGATGATTTTTTTTTTTTGTCTGTTGCAAACGTTCACAATGTCAGCTCGACAAAACAGCATTTCCGAGGGGTTTGGCTCAACTCATCAGGAGCAACAGTTAGTGTTGTTTTAGTGGAATGTGGTTGTTGTCCGGATTAGGGATGCACAATATTATCAGCATGGTATTGGCCGATATTAGCGATAAATTTAAATATCGGACATCGACCATTCAATTAAAATAACTCGCCAATATAAAATACACTGTTTTTGCCTGCAGCGGCAGCACAACGTGATAATGTTGCAGCGGCAGCGCAAAACAATAACGTCACGTGCGCCTACCCGATCGGCAGAGAGGAAAATTCAAAATGTCGGCGGTGTGGAAGTTTTATTTTTCATTGGTGAGGATGATTTATGGACTACATTGAACCTCGCTACATCGTCCCCAGTCAGAGCTATTTTTCCTGACGTAACGTTACCCGCGTTACAAGACGTTGTTTCCAATGTTATTGAGAAGTTAATAGCCGATAGCATGACTTGTTGGGTGAGTTTTACCACAGACATTTGGACGTTGTGTTAGCCCCGTTAGCATGACTAAGTCTTACAGCACAATGGATAGACAAAAACTTTGATCTTAAAAAGACTGTCCTTCATGCACAAGAGTGCAGAGGATCACCACACTGCAGCTAGCAACCTAGAACAAGGCTCCACAAGTGAGACAGCATTGCAGGTCACTAATGCTAATAAATAACATTTAACACTTTTTATTTAATATAAGTTAAAGTGCTATCATATCAAATGGCTGTTACTAAGTATATGTCACCAGCTCTTACAGCTGTTGAACAATTTTTGCAGCAAATAAGCCTAAATAAGAGGGCCGTGTTCTGACTAAGGAACATATATAAAATATTGATATCGGCATTGGTTATCGGCCAAATAAGTTTTAACATACCGGCATGTCGGATGTCAGCCAAAAATCCAATATCGTGCATCCATAGTCCAGTTATACTGTAGAAAAGGGAAACTTCTGAAAGCCAATGATATCTAACAATACAGTATTGTTCATACAAATAAAGGTCAAGTCCAATTACTATTGTATTGTGGTATTAAAAAGTACAGAAGTTAGATAATTCACTGCATATTATGCAGTATGCTAAGTTATGCATCGTTTAGAATACAGCTCGGTTTTCAACATTTGCAGCTTCCAACTTACAAAAAAATTAGT
Source organism: Garcialebias charrua (assembly GCA_038048925.1). Lineage (NCBI taxonomy): Eukaryota > Metazoa > Chordata > Actinopteri > Cyprinodontiformes > Rivulidae > Garcialebias > Garcialebias charrua. The sequence goes on from JBBPBX010005018.1 coordinate 19,491, forward strand.
TGCAGGAAATTTCAACCTAAACTATATCTGGTTAAGGGTTTGAAAACTGTTGAAAAGTCTATTAAAGTGGGTCATTATGTCAACACATGTGCCCTGATCACTTTTGTACCATTCATCTGTCTATGACACCTTGTTTGTCCTTGTAACAAACAGAGTTGTGATGAATTTTAGGATATATTTAACTTGATCAAACTTTCAAGATTTCTGGCATGATATTTCATAACACACACTAGGATGCTAATCCTAATTTTGGAAATTGCTGATAAAAATAAGTGTGTTAGGAAAGCAGATAGATGCATTAAATACAGCATTTTATTATTTATTATTAACCTTTTTTAAACAGATCGGCAATTTCATTTGCAAGGGAGGCCTGGGCCTGAAGATGGTCTAACGTGCATGTTTTTGGAATGTGGAAGAAAACCGGAGTACTGTACCCAAAGAAAACCCATTAAACACAAGGAGAACAGGTAAACTCTACACAGACATACCAGGGATTGAACTCAGGATCTTCTTGATGTGAGACAACAGTGCTAATCACTAATCCATCTTGCTGCCCATCATCTACAAAAAATCTCCTATGTTCAGAATATGAACATTGTATTTCATGTAATGAAATCTTGCAAAATATTCATAGCATGCTAGTCCAAAAGGATGCATTGAAGTTTTATTGCTTTAAAGTAAAATATAAAGAACAACATTTTGGATTTTGGATGCAGAAGTGGGTGGCATGGTGGCGCAGTTGGTAGAGTTGCCACCTCTCAGCAAGAAGGTCATTGGATCAAATCCCGACCCGGGGGCCTTTCTGGGTGGACTTTGGACGTTCTCTCTGTGCATGCGTGGGTTTTCTCCAGGTACTTCGGTTTCCTCCCACAGACCAAAAACATGTGTGTTAGACTGACTGGTAACTCTAAATTGTCCATGGGTGTGCGTGAGAGAGTGAATGGTTGTTTTTCTTGTTTGTCTCTGTGTCCCTGTGATGGACTGGAGACCTGTCCAGGGTGTCCCCCGCCTCTCACAAAGTGACTGCTGAATATGGGCACCAGTGACCCCCTTGACCTCAAAAGAAATAAGCAGTTAATGGATGGATGGATGGATGGATGGATGCAAAAGTGGTGGCTCTTGTTTCAGTCAGAACGCAGAAGGGGTTTAAGTGACACGTGTCTTTCATAATGCCTTTTGCCTTTGTTGCCATGAACAAAAAAACACAATATTTATCATGAATCTATGCAGTTACAGTGTCTTTCAAGTTAGAGGATTTCTTTCCCACATGCAAGTGCCGTTGCATAACAGCTGTGCTGCAGTGGTTTTCAATCAAGCGTGATGGAAATAATGATTAAAAAAGAGCAAATATTTTCTATGCTTTTGAGTTGGGCTTTTCATACTGCAGACACAGACTACCTATTGGCGGGGTGTCTGCTTTAGATGTGGTAAGATGGTCCAGACCTCATCAGACTGTAGCCCTGCGGTTGAGTGATGTCATCCTACAAAAACACTGTACAACTAATTGGTTTGTGATCACTTACAAATTAGTTCCCTGTGGATTTATTTCAATTGAGAGACTAACATGAGTGGAAAGGAGAGGTGCAACAACACTTGTTCTAAAGTGGTTAGAACTTTGCTTTGCATTTCATCTATCTGAATACTATTAACACCCCCCCNCGATGAGATAACTACAGGTAAAACAGGTAATAACAATCTTGTGCTATAATGTATCAATGAGCAAAGGTTTAATCAGAGTATGCGCCATTCTCTTGTAGTTTTATACACATAGAAGTGCAACAAAAGCTGTAAATGCTTTAGAGAATGCAAATACGCCCGCACATGTGTTCGTGTCAGTTCTTGTGCACAGTGTCTTTGTTGCTGGTGGCTCGACTTCAGGATTGTGTCGAGGCTGTCTGTAATAAATGTGCCCAGGCGAGTGGGCCCAAAAAGATATATCACAACCAGGAGGGGAGGCAGAGTGCACAGGGGGAGGAAGAGGATGGAACAAACGAGGGTGAGAGGCAAACAGAGTGGGGAAAGACACAAAGAAGAGGGGAAAGGAGATGAGGGAGAGAAAGGACTGATCAATAAGGAAAAATAAAAAGATGATGAAGAAGAAGAAGAAGAAGAGGGGCAGGGGCTGTTTCTCCTGGGTCCTGCTATGTTTCCCATTATGTAAGCCCTGGTCACCGGCAGCATGCCAGCAGGCAAAATAAAAGAGTCTCTCTGGCTTGGCATGGCTCGTATTTTCCTATCCTCGGCTCGGGGTCAGGGAGGGGTCAGGCAGCTGGATGAGGCACTGGGGGGATTGTGGGGTCTGGGCTTGCCTCCAAAACCTAAAAGGCCCAGGGTTCAAGTACCAGCTGAAAGCAATCAGGGGGAAATCTGGGAGTGCCACAGCTGCTCGCAGCAGCGTTGCTCTGTGGCCCAACTCTCTCTCTTTTTGTTTCTCTGGGTCTCTCTTGTCCCACTTCTACGCTCTCGCCTCTGTTGCCTGTTTCCCCTCCTCTTCTTACTTCTCTTGACAGAATCGAACACACACACACACACACACACACAAACCCCAGCATACTTTAAACACGAAGCCTAAAGTTCATGTCTGCTTGTGTGTATGTGGTGGCACACACATTTGGTGTGTTTGCATCACTTGTGTGAGTGTGTGTGTTTGCTGGTATGTTGGTGGGGTCACTGAGAAGACAAATGGGATAAAAACAATGGTAGAAGTCCAGTTAGGTCATAACAAATTGACCACTGTACGTCTGTAAGAATGTTTCAGCTGGGAACGTTCATGTCTGATAATGCATCAGTGTGTGTAATTGTGTGCATTTTTATTAGTGCAGTCAGTCAAAAATGCCAAAGGGAGACAAATCTTAGGTACTTTGTATCGGGACATTTAAATAAACTCCCCTCATGCCCTTTGTGCCCTGAACCATCTGAGATGCCAGCTACCAATAAAGGGTTAAAATGTTTTTTTGAAATGCATGTGGGTTAAATTTTCCTTCTCTAATTTTGGTCTAATCTTTCCCTCCAAAGGCACAATAAATGCCAACAAACACAATACCATTCTCAAAGGTTTCTCCCTTCCTTTGGAAAGTTGACCCCCTCCCCCCTTAATTTACAGCTGTATCCACAAGACATAAAAGGCCACTAAACAGTTTGATGATACAATGAAAAGTTTAAATCCATGTCAACTGAGCAATGAGCTATGATCATCATTATGCAAACATCACTGATTTCTAAAGTTTACAGCAAGTTTATGTAGTAATGCCAGTGTTTTAGAACATGTATATCAATGAAAATATGTGATAAAAATATTTCATATGTCAAACAAGCTTAAAGAAATGGGTGCAAGGCAGGCTTTCTCTTGCTGTGTCTCCTAATGTTAAGAGCTCTTTAAAAAAATACATTTGAACACAGAAAATTTGGTCCTCAACTGCAAACCCTGATGTGTAGTCTTTGCTTATGCTTGAGAACATGGCAAGGCCTACAAACAACACAATCCATGTACAGGTAGTATCTCAATCACCTTTATTTTACCAGGTAGTGCCCGTTGAGATTGAGATCTCTTTTACAAGGGTGACCTGGTAATTGACAATAAGCATTTGCATTTATCAAAAAGAAAATAAAGAAAACTACAATTGCAATAAATAGATGTTGACAGTTCAAAACCAACAGGATAAGACAGACTTCTATAGACATTATATATATACTGTATATAACAAGCAGACAGACATCGGTTGAGTAGATACAGTTAAAAAAATTAACAATGACATGTGTATTGGATAAGTAATGGTTAGAAACATCTGCAATGGTCAATTTTCTTTATGACATTATCTAATACGGTTGACATGAAGGATCTAGGAGAGATGAGTGTTGATAGTTAAATCTCACTTGGCTGCAGCTGTCAAAGACCAGCTGGTGACTCAACTTGTCTCAGAAGTGCAAATTTTAAGTTGCAGTCCATCAACTCTGGGTGTTTGGACTTGGAGCCAAGTGACGTGAACGGTTTGCAAAATTGTATTCTTATCCCGATGCATGCTCAATAATCCAGGTAGAAAAAAGCCAACAAAGTCAGGTCCTCTGGACCAACATCATCAGGCCAGAACTCTGTGGTCTACATTCATCTACAAGCCAGCGGTCACTCTTTCAGGGATGAAGATGTGCACATCCTTGATAGAGAGGAACACTGGTTTGAAAGAGGAGTGAAGGAAGCCATCTTTGAAAGAAACCATCCATCACTAAACAGGGACGGAGGCCTCTGTGTCCAACTGTCCCCTTCTTACAATGCTGTTATTGCTAGAATCACTCAGACCTTGTGAATAGCAAACAACTATCAAGGCACTAACAGAGGTGGAGAATGTACTCAAGCACTGTACTTAAGTAAAAGTACAAATAAACAAACAAAAATGTACTCTAGTAAAAGTAGAAGTACCACATTAACATTTTTACTGAAGTAAAATAAATAAATATTAGTGCTTAAAAATACTTGAAGTATTAAAAGTACAGTAGATGTACTTGCCAAATGTATTACCTAATGCAATGGTCTACAATATATTTGTGTGCCTACCGTATGTATATTTTCAGTTCTGCAATTTTAATGAACAATGCTGCAGATAATACATGTTCCCTTATCAGTCAGTTCACTGCGGTGCAACATATGACATATGGGAATTGTGCCCCCGCGCGGTTCACCTGAAGTAATACAATCACGCCTTTTAAGGCAAGTGAGCATCAACGTCACCAGGGGGCCCCGCCCCCCTGGTATAAGAGACGGTGACTCATCACATTCTGTCTCTTTTTGCCGTTCACCTCGCTTCACACCTGAACTTCGCAGGACACTGTCTCGAATGACTGAACCGCCCGACCAGGAGGTGAGCTTGCTCCCTACCGAGGGCGTCACTGATCACTTCCCTGAGAGCACTTTGTTTAGTGGACACTAAGTGTCGACGGCGTTTGTAGGATCGGCTAGACGTCCATCTCTGCTGTTTCGTTGCCCAGTTTAGCGGGACGCTAACTGCGCCACGTACCTACCTGTTAGCTAACAAAGCTAACGGCTAGCCCACACGAACAGCACATCGACAAGAATTCTTCGAACCCTGTTTAGCATGCGCTAACTGGCTTCCACTCGACAAACCCTGTTTAGCTTTCGCTAACTGGCTTCCAATCGACGCCTTTTCTCGACAATGGCTCCTGAGAAAGGCAAAAGGAAATCAAAGAACTCCAACAAGGCCGGCAGCAGACCAGCGAGCCCTGGTTCGCGGCCTTGCCCCAGCAAATGTGGCTACTTCATCTCATCGTCGGACATTCTCTTCCTGACTGTCTGAGAGCCCCACAGTCTGTGGTTGACTTTAAGAGCGGCTTGAAGACCTTTCGTTTCAACCGAGCATACTCTACCTCCTCATGATTCGACTTTTGATCTTAGTTGATACTGTTATTGATTTTACTTGTTTTCTTACTTGTTTTATTGACATGTAATTCTGTTGCACTTTGTAGCACTTTGAGATTTTCATTAATGAAAAGTGTGTTATAAGTTGAATTCATTATTATTATTATTATTATTATTATTATTATTATTATTATTATGTGAAGATTTGGAATAAACTCACCAAAGAGTTGAAGCAAAGTCCAAGCATGAGGTATTTTAAGAAAAGACTAAAAATGGTTATTATTCAAAAGTATAAGGATGATCAAGGGTGAGAAATTGGATGGTAATGATAGAACTGAGGATGATTTGGACAATTGGGTGCTGATCTGTGTGTGTGTAAATATATGTGGATGTGTAAATAAGGAAATGTTATCTATGTATTTATGCAGGTAGATGTGTATGTATATCTACGTGAGTATGTATACGTAGATACTTTCATCTAGTCCAGAAAATACTGTTAGTTATTTTTTTATTATTATTATTATTATTAAAATTAATATTACTTCTTTTTTTTCTGGAAGGGATACTGGCAACAGGAAGATTATTTATCCTATGAATTATTGAATGGATAAGGGGTATACCATACCATACCATACCATTTTATTTATAAAGCACTTTAAACAGGAACAAGTCCACACCAAAGTGCTGATATATGACTCACAGTCACCATTAGAAGAAGGAAAAGAAAAAAATGTATATTAGCATATAAAAATTGGGTATGTTTATTTGATATTTAAGATTGTATATACTTGGAAACATGAAAGTCTTCAGTATTATGTTTTGTGGTGAAATGTCTGTCTGAAATAAAAATTTATCATCATCATCATACACGACGCCTGCCCGATTTGCTTGGGAATGGTCCACGTCAAGACAGCTTTGGATTCCCCTGAGTCGTGCTCTCACTGCAGCCAGCTGCGCAAGACAATTCGACAGAGACATGTGGACTTCGTGGCCAAGGCCATGGGCAGTTCCACTGCGGGAAGGGTCCCGCTCCTCTCAGAGACTCTCACGCCTACAGCGGAGCTGGAGGCGGACGAAATGGAGGACAGCGGGGCGCTAAGCTGGGGCGACAGAATTCATCTTCAGAGCCCCGACGGGGACACAAGGACCAACTTCGACACGAGGGACATGATGCAAGCCGACGAGCTGTCGCTGACAGCCTCCAGTGAGATAACGGACGACGAGGTGGACAACGAGGAGGAGGGAGACGCAGAAGACTTCTCCCAGGGAACAGCGGCTGCACAAGCGGAGTCGGATGGGTCCATTCCTGCTGGGCCGTAGAGCTGCAGAGGTGCTGAACGTGACTTGGCCAGAACCCCCACCTCGACAACAGTTAACGAGGTTGGCGGGGAACTACTTTTTCGCCAAGCAACAGGCCATTGTGAGACACAGGATGCCTGTCTTCCCGGACTTTCTAACAGAGCTAACATGCTCATGGACAGAACCGAAAGCGCCCTTGACACTGCCACTCTCCCAGGTCCTCTACATCAAGGGCATGGAGTCAGCGGGCCTGGCCCACATCCCGCAGATGGATGAGACTTTGGCCGCACACTTGGCCCCAAAGATGTCGAGCTCGAAGCCCACGCTACCCAGCAAGCTGTGCCGCATGTCAGCTCTTCAACTTGAAAAGAGCTACCGAGCTCAAGGCCTCGCGGCTCGTGCCCTCAACACCACCTCCATGCTGCAGGCTTATCAGGCTGAGAAGCTACAGGAGTTGCAGCAGACCACGTCAAAAAAAAGGCAGCTGAAATATTGGACGAAGCACGCAGAGCAGCAGACTTCATCCTCTGCCTCACTGGTACAGCAGCCATCGCCCAAGGGAAGTGTATGGCTGAGACGTGATTGCACAACGCCATTTATGGCTCACACTAACTGATCTCCCTGAGAGCCAGCGTTCCTCGTTCCTCCACCATGCCATAGAGCCGTCAGGCCTGTTTGCGGGGCCCTGGAGTGGATCCAGAGCAGATGTGATCAGAGGAGAAAACAAGAGGAGGCCCTGCATGAAGGCATGCCGAGAAAACATTACTCGCAGACCAGAGATTTGAGTAGCCAAAGAGGCTCGTAGCAACGCCACCACTCTCTCACATGACGCCCAGCTCAGAAGAGGCCAACGCTCGAATTCGAGCAACGGCTAAAACCGGCCTCAGAGCAGCATGGACGCACTCCTCAGACAGGCCAGGCTTGGTCAAAGCAGAGGTTCGTCCCATGCCAGACGGGTCACCCCAGATCTTCGTCAGCAGTGTGAGAGAGAAAGCAGAAGTCAGCCTGATCCAGAGCTGTCCCTGCACCATTGCAGGCACTTTCACCCATCAGGAAAAAGAAAGGCCGAACTTTTAACGCCGGTATCTGTGTTAAACAAACACTGATTAACTGGTTCAGAACGTTTAAACACACAAAAACTCTCAAATGTTTGTGTAATAAAGATAAATTGTTGTTTGCACATGACGATAAAGTCTCAAACTGCTCAAAATGTTCTGTGTCACGACTTAGCATTAAAAGGAAAACCCCACCATTTTTTAATGCAAACAGAGCTGTTGAGAACCCCCCCAGAGGTCTCCGTGTGCTTTCAGAATGGAGCCGAGCTGAATGCCATCTACAGACTGTGCTTATCTGAAATGATTTTCACGGACAATCTCCCTGCTTGCCATGAAACGCAACATGTCTTGTCTTATTCATGCTAAAGCTGGTAGAGTTTTTTAGACTTTATCATGGAGTGTCCTAAGACAAATTGTGATAGATCCTTTTTTGAATACCATTGATTACCCGACTGTATGTTCCTTTTTCATATCTGATTGTTGGTGGTGCGGTTTTATACTGCTGCAGCTTCCGTGCGTACGTCCCTCTTCGGATGGTGCGCGCGCCAATTGCAAAACTTTGTACCTTGGTGCAAATATGCCAATAAAGATATATTCTATTCTATTCTAAAGAGTGTGGGGCGCCATCTCACACAGCCGGCCAACCCCCATCTGATAAGACTACACTTGTCAAAGGGTCCAATGAGCCCTCACGGGGGGGCAGGGGGCGATCTGTCACAGTCAGACCCCTCGCCCCCACCGGATGGACAAACAAGCCTGCATTCGAGCAGAGAGGAGGAGGCCACCCACCCCCCCATCTCTCCTGACTCAGATGAAGTCCTGAGTGAATATGCCCTCCAGGCTCGCCGCTCACGCGAGAGCCTGGGCAACGTGCAACCCATCGCAATGGGTCATGGGTACCGTAGTTCACGGGTACCAACTACAATTCTTCAGACGTCCACCCTCCTTCTCGGGGGTGATTACGTCAACAATGAGCTCAGCTCGCGCCATCCTAAGAGAGGAAATATGCGCTGCTTCAAAAAGGGGTAGTCAGAGCCGTTCCTCCCCAGGAGGTAAACAAAGGCCACTACAGCAAATACTTTGTGGTCCCAAAGAAAGGGGGGGGGGCTGAGGCCCATCCTGGATTTAAGATTTTTGAACAGATGACTGAGATCATTCAAGTTCACAATGTTAACGTTGTATCAGGTGATTCACTCTGTACGCCCGGGGGACTACTTCTGCACTATGGACTTAAAAGATGCATATTTCCATGTGAGCATCTTGCCAAACCACAGAAAATTCCTGCGTTTTGCTTTCGAGAATGCAACGTACGAACATTTGGCCTTGCCTTTCGGCCTCTCGACCGCCCTGAGGGTATTTACAAAATGCCTCGAAGCTGCCCTAGCTCCCACGAGGAGCCAGGGCATCAGAGTTATGGATTATCTCAACGACTTATTGATCTTGACGAGCTCCAAGGAACAAGCAAGGTTATACACAGATCGTGTGAGGTCACACCTACAATCCATTTGGTTTGTGATGAATGCAGAAAAAAGTCAGATGACCCCATTCCAGGACATTGTGTTCCTGGGGATGAGACTCAACTCTGTTCACTTCAAAGCGAGACTATCAGAAAAGCGATTATCAGACCTCCAGCTCTGCTTGGCCCACTTCCAGCTGAACAAGACGGTGACACTCAGGCTCTGCCAGCGTCTTTTGGGCTCAATTGCAGCAGGAATTGATGCAATTCATCAGAGCTTATTAAAAATTCGTCCTTTTCAGATCTGGACACACAGACAACAGTAGCTCACTCCC
>JBBPBX010005018.1:29011-73927 GCA_038048925.1 Garcialebias charrua
GGGGAGGGGGTTCAGAGTCGACGTAGACTGTCTGAAAGCCCTGCAGCCATGGGGAAGCGCTGCTTCACTTAGCAGGGTGTTCCATTGGGCAGAGTGTTATCTCGAACCCTAGTGACGACATACCCCTCAAAGTCTGGGTGGGAGGGTCTTTGCCGTAATCATTACACTAGAGGTGTGTGGTCTCCGCAGGAGGCACAGCTCCACATCAATCAGTTGGAGATGAAAGCTGTGTTCCTGTCCCTCAAACACTTCCATAGGAGGGGTCTGATCACACGTCAACATGTTTTGATAAGATCGGACAACAAGTGCGTGATCGCGCACGTCAACAGAGAGGGAGGGACATGATCCCCCCTCCTGCTGCTGACCCAGAAGCTTCTGAAATGGTGCAGCTCATGAGTGCCATCACTCAAAGCAACACACCTGCTGGGGAAGTTGAACTATGGGGCAGATGCTCTCTCAAGAGGAGTGTCCCTCTCAGCAGAATGGCGTCTTCACCCACGTATCGTGAACCAGTTGTGGGCACGATATGGGAAAGCAGACGCAGATCTCTTTGCATACAGGGACAACGCCCACCTTCCTATGTTCCATTCAATACGGGATGCATGTGCATCCCTGGGGCTCGACGCGTTAGCGCACGATTGGCCAGCGTCGAAGCTATGTTATGCATTCCCACCTGTCACTTTAATGCAAGCGACACTGTAGTGTGTGCGCAAGGGGGGGGGGGGGCTCTCACTGATTCTGGTGGCCCCAAGATGGCCAAAGAAGGCCTGGTTTGCAGAAGTGATTTCACTTTTAGCAAGAACACCATGAGAGCTGCTTGCACACAGGGACCTCCTGACGCAAGCCTACGGGCAGGTGTGGCACCCTCGCCCGGGCCTTTGGGAACTTTGGGCCTGGCCCCTGAGAGGGACTGGCTGCTAGCCTTTGGCCTACCCAGTAATGTAATAAACACAATACAGAGTGCTCGTACAGAGTCAACACAAACACTCTATACACAAAAATGGCGTGTTTTTGAGATCTGGTGCCTATAAAGGTATATTACTCCATATTCATGTAATTTAGCCCAGCTTCTCACCTTCCTGTAGGACCTGCTGGAAAAGGGTTGCTCCTTTTCCACTATTAAGGTCTTTTTATCCGCTGTTTCAGCGTGCCATGAAGGATGAGGAGGCAGATCTCCCGGTGCCCACCCTCTCATGATCCGGTTCACGAAGGACGTGCTGAGAAAAAGGCCTCCAAGCAAGGTTTGAGCCCCACAGTGGGACCTGTCTCTCATGCTGGACGCCCTCTGTGAGCCCGCATTCGAGCCACTACAGAGTATTAAGATTGACATGCTGTCCTACAAGACCGCATTGCTCTTAGCTCTGTGCTCGGCTAAGCATGTGGGTGACCTGCATGCACTGTCAGTCCATCACCTGTGCACCCAGTTTGCTCAGGATGGGTCAAAGGTCACCCTGCGTCCAAACCCCGCATATGTGCCAAAAGTCCCAACTTTAAATTACAAATATTTAGGCTTTGAACTGTCTTCTTTTCCTCCTCCTCCTGTCCTGAGTGTAGAACAGAGGCGTTTAAAGGTGCTCTGCCCTGTGCGGGCCCTGAGCACTTATATGGAGAGAACCAGCAGTTGGCGCAAAACAAACCAGTTGTTCATATGCTTTGCTAAACCGGTAGCAGGCAGAGCTCTGTCAAAACAGCGCCTCTCCCACTGGGTAACAGAGGCCATTTCTAGAGCATACAGCAGCAAAGGTCAGCAGGTACCCAGTGGGGTACATGCTCACTCAACTCGAGGCCTAGCCACGTCTTGGGCCTTATTTAAAGGTGTTTCAGTAGCAGAAATCTGTGTAGCTGCTAACTGGGCATCTCCAAACACATTTATTAAACACTACAGCCTGGATGTTACAACTAGTGACGTCACACAGGCTGTGCTCTCCACCAAGGAGAAGTAAACGTGTTAACGCCTGACTGATTGAGCCTAAAGTTCGCAAAAGCATGCATTTCCAGGGCGTGTAGTATGTTCCCATATGTCATATGTTGCACCGCAGTGAACTGACTGATAAGGGAACTAGAAGTTTTGCACCATAACCAATGTTCCCTGAAGGAAGGGAACAAGGTGCAACACATGTTTGCCCCTTCAATGCCCAAGCTCGGTGAAGTGCATGTTGAGACCAAACGTGATGCGTCACCGTCTCTTATACCAGGGGGGCGGGGCCCCCTGTTGACGCTCACTTGCCTTAAAAGGTGTGATTGTATTACTTCAGGTGAACCGCGCGGGGGCGCAATTCCCATATGTCATATGTTGCACCTTGTTCCCTTCTTTCAGGGAACATTGGTTATGGTCCATAACCTCCAGTTTTCATTGTGTTTACTCTGTGACACCGTTCACACTTGGACTTGAGATTCTGTGCGTCAGTATTTCAGGGAAAACGTAGAGTTAAATGCCATTAAGCAAAATAAGAAAGAGGAATAATTTTACCTCTGAAGGTTTTTATTTAACGCAAAGCAAAAGCAATGCGCCACTTTAACTGCAGTAAACACGTTTAAGTAAAAGTTGTTTGCCTGAAAAAAAGGAGCATTAGACCCAACTAAGAAATATTTGATCATTTCAACTCCAATTTGTCATCAGCTCTAGTTAAAATAAGTCAACCTTGTAATGGGTCAATAGTGAACAATGTTTTAACATCCTGACACCATTTTTAAAACTTGGACCCGAGTGTTGAGTTATTTGGAGACATCTCTTGTCTCCTGTCCTAACATCCCATGAACTGACACATTTTAATATTGCAGCAAGAATTTCTTGTTCAAGTTCAGAAGAAGTTGGTTTTCAAAGTTTTTTTTTTTGTCCAGTCTGGCTCTATGGGGAGAGAGAATCTGTCCTGCTGAACTGAATAGGCTTTCAATAATATTTCAATGGTCTTTCAATAAACTTTCAAAAATCTTTCTATAATCTTTCAATAAGGTCATGGGTGGTGCATATCTTCTGGCTGACCCTCTGTGGTGGAATCCATTTTGGGTGTGTTAGCGGTGCTGTTGGTGCGACCAGCTCAATGACGTATATACTAGAATATACGTCATTGGCCCAGCTCTTCTTGAAGGTGGGTCTAATGTTACCTGCCCACTTTGCAATGATTCTTTGGGCCAACTCCCCTCTTGCAATTGGTTACTTTCAAACTAACGACCAAAAGAGAAAAAAATGCAACATGAATGTAACTTGTAACGCAACGCATTATAGAAATGTAGTGTAGTAGAAAGTACAGATACTTAATGTAAAATGGAGTGGAGTAAAAGTAGAAAGTACCCACGTTTAACTATACTTAAGTAAAGTACAAATACATGAAAATGTACTTAAGTATAGTAACAAAGTACTTGTACTTGTACTTTGTTACATCCCACCACTGGGCACTAGCGATCAATTGTTAGGCTGATGGTCCTCCTTTATCATGTGAACAGCTAGTTCTGGATGTCAACAACAAACTAGTTGATACACTATGAGAAAGTGCTGTTTATAAGACTGAGTTTAGTGAAGCTCTTCAGACTAAAATACTTTTGGATAAAAGACAAAACATAAAATAAATAAAAAATACTTTTTTTTATCTGTCCAGAGGATCTGACTTAACTTTGTTAGATGCATTCTATACTACCGTATATTTTGTATCCTCCCAGATCGACATGCTTTGTACAGACCCTGCACCTGGCATATGTTCCCACATTTATGAATTTGTTTTCTTTTTACAGGAGTAAACTTTTGAAATGAAGACAGGCAGATTTGTACCAGTTTAAAAATATATGTATTTTACACTTAAAATTACTGTGGTCTTTAGTTCAGTATGTTTGTTAGCAGAGCTCTTTTGCAAGTTTTGAATAAAAACTCTCGTGCTCTTGAAGCAGGTTGGAAACACGCTCAGCAAAGTTTAAATGGATTTGAGGCCTCATGAAGACTGAATATTTTAAGAAAAAATGTTTCCGAAAAATATTTTGAATATGTTCAAAATTCAAGCGACATATCTGCCAGCTTCTGAGACTCAAATGAGGAACTGCAGAAACCCTGCAAGCGTCACTAGACATTCTGGAAATTCCCAAATGCTGTTAGCAAACTATTTGTAGTCTACTAGGACACGACTTTAACACTGTACTTCTAATTTTGGACTATTTATTAATGTGAACCTCAAATTAAACGTTCTAATTACTTCTATTGACTATGATCAACAGCTGAGACGGATTTCTTCCACTGAGACACAACTGATCGTTGGCTGAAACGTGTCAGCAAGGCCCGGTGTGTATTACATGCTTAAAAGACAAAAGAGACAGATATTTATGAATGCTCCAGATGTTTCATACAGCCAATTGTCAGGTATGAGGTATTTTTTCCTGTAGTGTACTTACTTCTTTTATTGTTATCATTATGAGTTATTCTTATACAGAAAAAAAGATACACAAAAAATACATGTACTAATGAAAAGGTAGGTAAAAAAATAAAACATTAGTTAATTCTTTAGTTTGAGCTGTTTTACAAGAATAAAAACACAACGGATTACACTTGTAGCGGCCCCCTCTTCGAACAAGGACGAGACTTTACTGATGGATGTATGATATTTAATTCCTTTAAACCTTTTTCAATTACCATGGTACTTCATATAATAATAATAATAACAATAATAATAATAATAATAATAATAATAATGAATTTCATTTACAACGCACTTTTCATTAATGAAAATCTCAAAGTGCTAAGTGGTGTAGTATATATTTTTGTAGTGGGCATACTGTGCTAAGAAACCAAAGTACACACAGGTTAGTACAGTACTAAGTAATCGTTAATTTATTTTGATTTTTAAGCATATTGAACATTTCAAATGTTCTCTGATGCTTTTATTTGAATAAATGTACAACAAACTTTGTACAACAGTTGGCTTTGTATTTAAAACATGTTATAGAATTTATAAAACATTATCAAAGCAAAACATGTTCAAGTATTAAGTCGTGAGTACAGAAGTATTAATTATACAAAAAAACAATGTGAACCAATTCAGTGTGTCTATAAAGTGTTCCAAATATGTTGACAATGACACAAGCCCATGTCATATTTTACCGCCAATGAAACACGACATGGACTCATGTCATTGGGCACTTTTAAGTAGGTTTACTGAAATCCCCAAGCTATTCTAGTGGGTATACTCCATATACCCGCGTATCATATACACACCACTGCATATCAATGTAAAAATTGGAACACATACAGAACGTGTGCAATTGTTTATTTTATCCTAAATCCAAGATGGCGGCGCGTGCAAACGCCGCGGCTTCTCTCTCTCCCGACAACACAGTGTTTTCGTCTTTTTTGTCCTGCATGCCGCAATGTGCCGGCACGTCTTCGTCATGTCTACGTGTTCAAGAATGCAAGTATAGCCGTGAGTTCCTGCTTGATGTCGGAAAAACAGCTCATTTGGGAATAAACAGCCAACTCGAGGAGAAGCTACGTGACTACGCCCTGCTCTGGAAGCCAGCACCGAGCCTCCCTTCATCGCGCCCGTAGTGGAAGCGCCACAAGCGGCGTGACAGGAACCAGAAGCGGGGTAAGCGCTGAGGTATCGGAGCTAGGCTAGCAGCTAGCCCACACAAGTCGGGTATTCCATCCATGGTTTTGGCTAACGTACGCTCCTTGGACAACAAATTGGATTATATACGCCTGCTACAAACGACACAAAAGACTGTGAGAGACTGTTGTGTGTTTGTATTCATGGAAACGTGGCTTAACAACAACGTTCCGGACCATGCTATTCAGCTTGAGCGGCTAACATGCTACAGAGTGGACCGAACTCTCATCGAGGGAGGTAAGACACGCGGAGGGGGGCTCTGTGTTTACATCAACAACGCATGGTGTCTGGATGCTGCTGTGGTCTACAAACACTGCTCACCTTTAGTGGAGTTTATGACTATTAAATGCAGACCGTTCTATTTACCGAGGGAATTTACAGCTGTTATGATTGTTGCTGTATATATTCCTCCAAGCTCCAACAGCAAAGTTAGAGGTGAGGCACTGAATGAACTATATCTGCACATCAGTGAGCAGCAAACAGCCCACCCTGATGCTTTCCTCATCATGGCTGGTGATTTCAACCAAGCAGATTTAAAGAGTGTATTTCCAAAAACATACAGAAACATAAACTTCCCAACAAGAGGCAGAAATACACTGGACCAAGTTTACACCACCATGAAAGCAGCTTACAAGGCCCTCCCCCACATCGGTGCTTCTGATCATATCTGTGTTATGCTAAAGCCAGCATACAGGCCACTGGTGAAAGTCACAAAACCAGTCCGCAAGCAGATACGAGTGTGGCCAGAGGGGTCTTCAGAGGCACTCCAGGACTGTTTTGACACCACAGATTGGAGTATGTTCAAAGAAGCTGCTACCACAAACAACAACACATGTCTCCAGGAGTACTCAGACACTGTATGTTCATACATCACCAAGTGCATTGATGATGTAACCAACCTCAAGACCATCACTGTTCGGGCAAATCAGAAGCCATGGCTGACAGCAGAGGTTTACAGACTCCTGAGAGCCAGGAATGCTGCCTTCACAGCGGGAGATCAGGTGGGCCTGAGGACAGCCAGAAACAACCTGGCCCAGGGCATCAGAAAGGCCAAGAAGCAGTATTCCAGGAAAATAGCTCACCGCTTCAAGGACAGCAAGGATACACGGAGTCTGTGGCAGGGAATTAGGGATGGGAATTGATAAGAAATTATCAATATCAATGCCTTTATCGATGTCATTTATCGATTCAATTCCTTATCAATTCTGTTATAAATTCTCATTTGGGTAATAAAATATAGTAAACCATTTGTGTTCATAAAGAATTTAATGATCTTATTTGTTTTATTGACATTTAATTCTGTTGCTCCTTGTAGCACTTTGAGATTTTCATTAATGAAAAGTGCGTTATAAATTGAATTCATTATTATTATTATTATTATTATTAAAACCAAAAATATATGTAGTATTCCTAATAAACAATAAATCTTCATCAAAAAACAAACTAGCAATTTTGTTCAGAAAAATTAACATACTGTATCTGCTTTCTCAGGAAGGATACGGGATCTTTCAGGACTAATCGTATCCCCAGCTGTGGAGAACACCCTCTCAGATGGGGTGGAGGATGCTTGTACACAGAGATACTTCTCAGCAAAAGATGATAATAGGGGCAGTGTGTCCTTCTTCATCCACCACCAGAGTGTTGGGCTGTCCTTTGTTGGAATTGCTGTTAGGCTTCTGTACAGTTGTATTTCACGATCCAGTCTCTGAGCTACGGAGATGGGGGGCTGCTGCTGCTGCATTGCCATAAGCTTTCTGTCCTCTTCTTCAAAGATTTCTTCAAGTGCTGTCTTTCTTTGTTTCTTTACAGGAGGTGTCTGAAATTGACATAACGACAACTTGTAATTCACAAGTTGCAATTTATGATCTTTCATTACAAAAAACAAAACTTACATAGTTATCGTCTTCATCATCTTCTGCCTCACTCTGTGTCTCTCCCATCTCAGACCATCACAAACTACAAACCATCCCACCAGACCTGTGACAGCACAACATCTATGCTGAATGAACTGAATGACTTCTTCGCTCGGTTTGAGGCATGTAACAGCACACCTGCACAAACACCCCCCACCCCCCCTCTCCTGATGACCAGGTGCTGGCGCTGTCCTCAGACAGCGTAAGGCGATCATTCATCAAGATCAATGCCCGGAAAGCTTCTGGTCCTGACAACATACCTGGTCGTGTGCTGAAGGACTGTGCAGGGGAACTCGCAGCGGTCTTCACGGACATCTTTAACATCTCACTGAGTCAGGCCATCGTCCCCACCTGTTTCAAAGCCACCACCATCATCCCTGTCCCAAAGAAGGCAACGCCCTCCTGCCTCAATGACTATCGTCCAGTAGCACTCACCCCCATCCTGATGAAGTGCTTTGAACGGCTAGTCATGAAAAGCATCACATCTGTCCTCCCTGCCTCCCTGGATCCCTTCCAATTTGCATATCGGCCTAATCGCTCAACCAACGATGCCATCTCCTCTGCCCTCCACACAGCTCTCACACATCTGGACACGAAAGACTCCTATGTTAGAATGCTGTTCATCGACTTCAGCTCGGCATTCAACACCATCATCCCCCAACAGCTCATCCTTAAACTGGACAGTCTGGGGCTGAACACCTCAATGTGTAACTGGCTGCTAGACTTCCTGACCGGGAGACCACAGGCAGTACGGGTCGGGAATAACACATCCAGCACCATCACATTGAATACAGGAGCCCCACAAGGATGTGTGCTGAGCCCCCTTCTATTCACCCTGCTAACACACGACTGCACACCATCATACAGCTCCAACCACTTCATCAAGTTTGCGGACGACACAACAGTGGTGGGTCTCATCAGCAACAATGATGAGACGGACTACAGGAACGAGGTGAGCCGCCTGGCCTTGTGGTGCGGACACAACAATCTCACTCTCAACGTGGAGAAGACAAAGGAGATTGTTGTGGACTTCAGGAAGAGGGATGCCCAACATGCCCCTCTGACCATCAACAGCACCACAGTGGAGAGAGTGGACAGCACCAAGTTCCTGGGAGTGCACGTCTCAGAGGACCTGTCCTGGAGCAGGAACACTGCATCACTGGCCAAGAAGGCTCACCAGCGCCTCTACTTTCTCCGCAAGCTGAAAAGGGCTGGAGCTCCAACCCCCATCATGTGCACCTTCTACAGAGGTGCCATAGAAAGTGTCCTGACCAGCTGCATCACTGTGTGGTTTGGTGCATGTACTGCATCCTGCCGCAAGAGCCTCCAACGCATCGTGAGAGCAGCTGAGAAGATCGTCGGCACCTCCTTCTGTTCAACCAGAGATCCCAGGAGGCTGCAGCGACGAGCCCACAGACCCCGCTAGCAACCCACCCCTCCAAAGTAGATCCGGCCATGGACACCGAGCCCCAAGTCCCGAGGTCATACTACCCCCTCCCCCAACAGAGGCCCGACAGAGCCAGGGAACCCAGGCCCTGGCAAGCAACCACATGGGAGGGCCGGCACACACCTGGTTGCTGGTATTGAGACGGCCAATGCCACAAATGCAAAGAGGATTGAGGGTCAATTCATCTCACAAGGCCTTCGGAGCATGTGGGGGGGAATTACGTGTATACCAGATTATAAAGGCAGGAGCAAACAATGTCCCAAAGACCCATCACTGCCAGATTCCTTCAACAAGTTCTACGTACACTTTGAAGACCCGAACAGACCACCCAACACCAGTCTCACTTCACCACCAGATGAAGAACTTCTCAAAGTAGCCCCAGCAAAAGCAAGGAGTCTTTCAGGAGGATTAATCCACATAAGGCAACCAGCCTAGACAACATCGCTGGGAAAGTGTTGAAAGAATGTGCCAATCAGCTCTGCGATGTGCTGGCTGACATTTTTAATACCTCACTGCCAACAGTTCCCACCTGTTTGAAGACTGCCACCATCATCCCAGACACAAAGAGCTCTATAGTGACTGGTCTGAATGACTACCAGCCAGTGGCCCTCACCCCGATAGTCGCGAAATGCTTCAAAAAACTGGTCATGACCTACATCAAAACAACCATCAACATCAACAACAAGGACCTTCATCAGTACGCATACTGCGAGAACAGATCAACAGAGGATACCATCTCCTCTGTGGTCCACACTGCTCTCACCCACCTGGATCAGAAGGACTCCTACGTCCATATGCTCTTTGTGGACTTCACATCTGCCTTCAACATCATGATCCCCAAAACCCTGATGGACAAACTACTCACACTAGGACTAAGTCCCTCCATTTGCAACTGGGTCCTAGACTTCTTAACAAACAGACCTCAGTCTGTGAGGAGCCACAACTTTTCCTCTTCTACCATAACCCTCAGCACTGGCTCTCCTCAAGGATGTGTGTTGAGCCCTCTCCTGTTCCCTCTGCTCACATATGATTGTGCAGCCACCCTCCCAGGCTGTCACATTGTAAAGTTTGCAGATGATACAGTGGTGGTGGGATACATCACAAACAAAGATGAGTCCAGCTAGAGGCCATAGGTAGTACACCTGGAGAGCTGGTACAAAGAGAATAACCTTCACATCAATGTGAAGAAGACAAAGGAGATGATTGTGGACTTCAGAAGGAACAAACACACCCACCAAACCCTGAAAATAAGGAACTGCAATGGAAGTGGTCTCCAGCTACAAATACTTGGGTGTACACATGAATGATAACCTCAGCTGGGGCAACAACACTTTCAACCTGATCAAGAAAGTTCATCAGCGACTCTACTTCCTCAGGCAGCTGAGACGAGCTGGTCTGTGAAGCTCAGTCCTCACCTCCTTCTACAGGTGTGCAGTGGAGAGCATCCTGTGCTCCAGCATCAACGTGTGGCATGGAGGCTGCACAGCTGCAGAAAGATAAGCTTTGCTAAGAGTGGTGAAGGCTGCACAGAAGTGTGTTGGAGTCAGTCCCTCCACTATCACAGACATCTACACCTCCAGATGCAGGAAGAGGGCCACCTGCATCATGAAGGACCACACTCACCCAGCACACACATTTTGCTCCACTCCCCTCAGGAAGGAGGTTGAGGATTATTAAGTGTAGAACCACTAGACTGAGGAACAGTTTCTACCCTGAGGCTGTTAGACTCATGAATATCTAACGAGGATAATCACTGTGAAAAATCACATCATGTTGCTGCTGATCTGTAAAAAAAGGCGTTTAATTCAGAAACAACTGGACTTTTTGGTAACAGAAGACGTTTCGCCCTTCATCCAAAGAGCTTTCTCAATTCAAAGAGCAGACTGTGTGAGAGTAAGGTTATAAAGGCTGAGATGACACACACACATACCTATGTAAATTGAAGGCTGAGATAACACACACACATACCTGAGATAACACACACATCTGTAAATTAACAAATCACACCTCACACCTTAACAGTAGGGGTTTCTTAAGGTCTTTGTTAGTCTAAAGGCTCTGCGTACGTCCGTACACGTGTCCGTATGCGTGTACTATACGCAGACAGTTCACCCCACAGCTCAGCGTACATTCTCGCATTTTCGCTCCAAATTCTTCACGTCATTTGAGCAGCTGCAGTGCAGAGCGTTTACCTACGGGACACATTGCGGTAGCTGATTGGTCATTTGCTGACACGCCTACTGAATTGATTGACAGGTCGGATGGGGAAAAAAGGTGCGAGCTGGCAGCTTCAGCTGTGTTTATATGTTATAAAAAGTTTAAAAAAAAACAGGGAGTGCTAGTCCTGCAGCTCACACTTCAGACCAGCATACCAGGAAATCTGCAGAACCTCCCACAGCCACGTTGGACCCGAGTTTAATTTGCTCGTGACAAATTCGTTCAATTCATCATTATTTCAGTCATGGAGTCAACGGAGGAGGAAGCGATCACTTGCCTTTTGGCAAAAAACAAAAGGAAAGGCCAGATCAAGGATGAAGAAGAGGAATTTAATACATTTGTGTCACATACAAAACAGTCAGGCGCCGGGCAGTTTATTGTGCGGCAACGCGTTTGCGTACGCGGTCGTAAAAATTGAGCTTTGCGCGTACATGTCCTGCGGGGATACGCTTGTGCCTCTGCGTAGTACATGCGTACAGCTGCGTATGGACGTATGCAGAGCTATGCGGGGGCCTTTATTCACAGATGAGGCTCCTCTGTTCCCATCAAGTGTGAAAATCATCTTGGAATCAGTCCTAAAGATGTATTATACATTTTTGAAAGATGGAATCTGAGACCTCCTCCTCTGTTAAGGGAAGGTTTTTCTCTCTTAATATAAAAGCTTCTTTCACACCTGACAGGCTCTGTCCCTGTCTGTTTTTTATGTTCATTTGTGTTCCCCTCCTGTCATCCATCCATCCATCAATTTTCTTCCGCTTATCCGGGGTCGGGTCGCGGAGGTAGCAGCCTAAGTAGGGAGGCCCAGACTTCCCTCTCCCCAGCCACTTGGAGCAGCTCCTCCGGGGGAATCCCAAGGCGTTCCCAGGCCAGCCGAGAAACATAGTCCCTCCAGCGTGTCCTGGGTCTTCCTCTGGGTCTCCTCCCGGTGGGACATGCCCGGAACACCTCACCAGGGAGGCGTCCAGGAGGCATCCTAACCAGATGCCCGAGCCACCTCAACTGGCTCCTCTCGATGTGGAGAAGCAGCGGCTCTACTCCGAGTCCCTCCCGGATGACTGAGCTTCTCACCCTATCTCTAAGGGAGAGTCCAGACACCCTGCGGAGAAAACTCATTTCAGCCGCTTGTATCCGAGATCTCGTTCTTTCGGTCACAACCCAAAGCTCATGACCATAGATGAGGGTGGGAACGTAGATCGATCGGTAAATTGAGAGCTTTGCCTTTTGACTCAGCTCTCTCTTCACCACGACAGACCGGTACAGCGCCCGCTTCACTGCGGATGCTGCACCTATCCACCTATCGATCTCACGCTCCCTCCTGTCATACTTTTGTTATTCTGATCTTTGTGATTTATGTTTCCTGTGTGCCTCATTCAGTCTTTGTCATTTCCCACTCACTCCTCAGTTTGCCTCTCTTGTCTTAATCATTCACACCTGTCTCATCAGCTACCTGCCCAGGTGCTCTCATTATTCGCTCTGCCTCTGTCTTATAAAAAGCCTTTCTCTCATTCACTCTTCATCCGGTCATTGTTCTGATTCTACTCAGATGTCCTGGTCCTCCTCCTGCTTTCTCTGATGTCCTGTTCAGTCCTGTTCCTTTTGTCAGAGTAAGTTTTGCTGCCCTGTCAGTATTTTGTTTGTCCTGTTTTAAAATAAATCCTTTTTATTTTAAAACTCCTGCTTCACTGCCTGCATATGGGTCTAAAACAAGAGGAACGTGACAACACCCCTCTCAAACCACCTGTGCTCTCTGTCCAAAATGTGCACATTCTGGTTCTCAAAAGAGTGTCCCTTGTCTGTGAGGTGGAGGTGAACTGCTGAGTTTTGTCCAGAGCAGGTGGCTCTCCTGTGTTGGGACATTCGTCTGTGAATGGGCTGTTTAGTTTCTCCAATGTAGAGGTCTGGAAAGTCCTCGCTGCACTGGACTGCATACACTACACCACTCTGTTTGTGTGTGGGTGGTTTATCCTCAGGGTGCACGACACCAGTGTGTGTGTCATCTCAGCCTTTATAACCTTACTCTCACACAGTCTGCTCTTTGAATTGAGAAAGCTCTTTGGATGAAGGGCGAAACGTCTTCTGTTACAAACAAAGTTCAGTTGTTTCTGTATTGAACACCTTTTTTTATTTATCATGTCCTGGATGACTGAGAATCTTCACCAGCATTTTGCTGCTGATCTGTTTCATGTTACTGTGTTCATTCGTGCTCATCTGCTCACACAGACTCATGTTCATGCTGCTCTTCAGTATAATGTTTTAATGCTACTAGTGCTTAGTGTAGTATTTAGTTAATGCTTTTCTTAGTTCATATCTTACATTTTATTACTGTTCTTATTTTACATTTTTGCTGGATGTAACTGGGACCCTGTGTACATAATTTCATTCCCCCACATGTACCACATGAGGTGCGAATGACAAATAAAGAACCTTGAATCCTTGACAAGTAATAGTTCAAGTTAATGACCTTCAGTGAAATCTCATCCCTCCCCCATGACCTCAGCCACAATTATAGACAGACCAACCCCAAAGTCCCCAACTCAGCTTCCTCCATGGAAGATGTACCGTGAGATAGAGAATGTCCGAGAAGTATCTCTTCCCTCTCCCGACAACATCACTAGTTGAGATCAACAGCACCCCACCTTCACTGAACAGTGTTAGTAAAGAGCTGCTTTCCCCTCCTCAGCTGCCTGATAGTTTGCCAGAATCTCATCAGAGCTCCTCAGAAATGGAGTCTCTATCCAAGGCCTCACCAAACTCCTCCCACATTCCAGCTTTTGCCTCAGCAACAGTCAGGGCTGTGGCCCGCCTTTACACCTCAGCTGTTTCCATTGTGCTACCAGCCAACAAGACCTGAGAGGACTTTGTTAGCTTGACAGCCTCCCTAACCCGGGGTGTCCACCACCGAGTTTGTGGATGTCCACCCGAGAAGCACTGACAATTTTGCGGCCACAGCTCAAGGCAGCTGCCTCAACAATTGAGGTACAGAACATGGCCCACCTGGACTCAATGTTCCCTGCCTCTGCTGTGATATAGTCAAAGTTATCTTGGAGGTGTAAGGTGAAGATCTTCTGACAAGTTCTTCTGCCAGGCGTTCCAACCAAACAGTCACTACATGTTTGGGTCTACCGAGAACCTGCCGTTTGGTGTATAAACACAACTAACTGTCAGAGCCCATCCCACCACCAGAAGGCACAAGAACGCTACTCTCTTATCTAACGGGGAAAACGCCAACACATAGGCACTAAGTCGGGAGGCTAAGAGTAGACCCATACCAGCTAGGTGCTTCCCACCATGGGTAACTTCAGAGTGGAATAAAGTCCAGTCCCTCTTAAGGAGACTGATTCCAAAGCCCATGTTGTGCGTCAAGGTAAGCCCAACTGTATCTAGTCCGTACCTCTCAACCACAAGGTCATGCTCCATCCCCACTAAAGAGGGTATGTTTCATGTCCAAAAACTTTTTATTCACTCTAATTGACAGCTTCAAGCATGTAACTTAACCTCTATTGTAAGCCAAGCAAAGACCCCAAACACGCTCCAATATTAAGAGAGTGTGTTTAATCTGCATAGATCTAGCAAACGCTTTTGCATGACTTGGTCCTAATTTGTCTCTGCTTTCTTAACTCAACGACATTTTTGTTACTATGTATGTATGTACGCTGAGCATAGACAGACTATTATGTTAATGATACTGGGGCCGCAAATGTGTATCTGTCCATCACCTCATCAGACAAATATTTACTCAACTTTTGACATACTGATACCATCAGAAGCCTCAGGACACTGACACCTTCACTAGGATCCCTCTTTAGCTATATACTAATGTGACATTTATAACAAAACTATTTAAAACTTATCAGACTGAAGAATTGTGGGCTTCCATTTTGTTCCTTCTAAAATTTCAGCTTAGCAGTGTTCTGTAGCTTTGAAAACTCTAGAAACAATAAAGAACTGGAAAAAAATCTGGTTGTTTGGTTCAACTTTAAACTTTCTCATAGTCCAGCCTATTATCCAAAAAATGTTTTCCCCCCACTTTAGTCTCTAAATGATATCTAATCTTGTGGTTTCAGCAACAAAAGTAAACCTTGGCTTGTGATACTGAGAAAAACAAAGAGCCAGTATGTATGTAGCAGGTCTTTCCAAGTAAACGGGTCATTCACAACATACACACATTAAACATTAACAGGCAGTCATGGATCAATATAAAAGCCGTGCAGAGCATCTTGTCAGCAGGAGTTTTGGAGACGTAGTAACAAGAAATCAAGATGAGTTTCACAGTTTTGATATTGGTGATGATGATCTGTGGCTCAGTTTTAGCCCAGAATGGTGACACTGAAAATGTAGTGACAACTGAGAGAGAGTCCTTGTTTCCTCACATGTTTAAACTTCTAAAAGAATTCGGTGTCATGGCAGAGAAGCACAGAAGCATGGAAACTAGGCTGAAGGAGGCTGAAAACCAAATTACTGACCAGAAGAAGAAAGGTAAAGTGAAGTCTGTATTAGGAGTGCATATAAAACTTTTAAGATGTTTTCCTATGTAACAAATCAACTATTGTGTACTTTGTACATTACTGTATTCTTTTTACCATCTAGAAACAACCAAAGTAGTGTTTAGTGCAGTACCAGGTCGGATTGGACGCATTGGACCCCATGACACGCAAACAACGATGGTCTACAGAACAGTGATCACAAACGTTGGGAATGCCTACAATCGGTTCACAGGTATGTAGCAATGTTTTTGGCTGTTCTGCAGCAGGTCTCTGTTCACATCAGAAGTTCTTGGCTCTCCTTCACCATCTACAGCTTGTGTGGACATCTTTACAGAAGCATTACTCTTAACTACATAGGAGAAAGGAGACATTATTCACTGCTTAACTGGTAGCCATACCGTCCTGCTCTGACCGTAACACATAGAAAGAGAAGGAGGTTGTGAGGCTACGCCTTTATTGCCTTCACAACACAGTGTAACCTTCCGCTTCACAAAATAGTGCCAACCAAAACTCATTACTGTACTCATTTACAAGTGAGACCTGTTTTTAACAATGATGACAACAGTAGACAATCAAAAAAGAAAGCATGTAAATTGAAAAAAATAAATGGAAGAAAATTATATATATAAAAAATGAAACAAAAACAGCTAGATTGTAAAGCAATGTAGAATACTAAAAACAGGAACATGTCTGTGTTAGTTTTTGCCATGAACTTTGAAACCACTTAGAGATGTCAAGGTCGAGAGCTTCAGATCTTTTTGTAAGATATTACAGGAAACAGGAGCGGAGTAGGAGAAGATCCATTTGCCTACTTCAGTCTGCACTGAGGGAACACGGCATGTAATCATGTCCTAAGAGAGCACGCTGTAGCTGCACTCACACAGAGACATGTAGGAGGAGATGTATGAAGGCAGTAGACCAAGAAGTGATTTAAAGATGAAAATGTACCAGTGGAAGCGTCTGCGTGAAGTTAATGATGTCCAGTTAACCAGTGAATACAGGGTGCAGTGGTGGGTTACAGTTATGAATCTTAGCGCACCATGATAGACAGCATCCAACATCTGCAGGGTGCTTGTAGGAGCGTTCATTAAAATTATATCACCATAGTCATTGAAGAGAAGGAAAGTAGCGGTTACAAGGTCTTTCTGAGCATTCAGAGTTAGACAGGATCCACCCATCCATTATCATTTACCCGCTTCTTCCTTTTTGGGTCATGGGGTGTCGCCGGTGCCCATATCCAGCAATCACTGTTCGAGTGGCAGACTACACCCTGGACAGGTCTCCAGTCCATCACAGGGACACATAGAGACAAACGAGACGAACAACCATTCACTCTCTCACTCACACCTAGAGACAATTGAGTTACCAATCAGTCTAACATGCATGTTTTTGGTTTGTGGGTGGAAACTGGAGTACCCGAAGAAAACCCACATATGCACAGAGAGAACATGCAAACTCCACCCAGAAAGAGCCCAACCAGGATTTGATACAGCGACCTTATCGCTGAGAGGCAACAGCTCTACAAACTGAGCCACTGTGCTACATTAAGTCTGTTTTATTCTTTTGAATTTAACATTTATCTGTCATGGAACATGTTGGGTTTGGAAATGGTGACTCTAAGCCAATGTAGACTAAACAGTTCAAGAAATACACACACACTTGACTGTTTTAGTTAGTGAGCTAGTCAATATAAAAAGACACATAAACAAAAATAAACAGTTAAAGACCGTGTAAAGTAAATTTCAATATTTTCTTCAATAAACATTATAAATGTCATAATTGTAATGTTGTAAATGAGTAAAAAGTCTCAAAATTGTAGCTCAATTAATTTTGGAGTTATAGATCAAACTGTGTATAAAGATATGTCTGTTTCAGGATTTTTTAGGCGTGTTTTAAATGTGACCGCGTTTCGTCACGCGGTCTTCTTAAGTATAGCCCCACCCCCTGCAGCTCCAGCCGTATAAATTACTTCTTCGCCTCGGTGGAGCCGTTCACTCGCGAATCGCAGATAGCATCAGATAGCAATAGTTGCCGTTTGTGCTTATTATTTTAAATAATCTAAGTGTTGACCATTTAGTGCACAGTAACTACCGAATGTAATAAATGTACAAATCATAACGTGTTTTTATACCGCGTGGTTTTATACCGAGTATCTGTAATAGGTGTTTCTTTTCTTTCTTTTTTCTTCTTTTTTTTATTGCTAAGCCTGTGCCCTACAAGTTCACAAGCTCCTTTTTTGCTAAGAAAATGCGACAGGTCCATTGCATACTTAGTTATCAACGTGATTACTCTTTATTTTAATCACCAACACAGACCCCGCATGCGATGTGACCGGGTCGGACCGGGTGCAGCGAGTCCGCTCATCTTCTAAAATAGCGCTTATTATTAAACACATAACAGCGGAGTTATGAATTATAGTTGTGTCCTCAACTTTAAAAACAAAACCAGAGTTGTTTGTGCACTAAAAACAGCGTAACTCTTGGAAAAAGGAGCTGCTGTTACAGCCAGAACTCAGATAAAAACAGAGCAGGTTTACTGGATCTCTGCTGCACCTGTCTGCCTCTCCACACACTGCGCTGAAACCACGCCCACGCGCTGACACGCCCCCAGCGTTTCAGACCAGGGCACAATTATGTTTTTTCATTATTTTTGAGACTTAATTTTATAAGGTAAACAATGTTTTTAATCAGTCAGATTTATATGGGTGATTAATAACACATATTTATGCCGTGTGTGACAAACTCAAAACACACATTTAATTTTACTTTACTCGGTCTTTAAATTTGATAGTTGCCCCACCCCCAAAACAACAAGCACAGACATTAATTTTTTTCCAGGGAAATGTTAGCTAATGTAGATTAAAATCTGTTTAACAGTCCTGTGACTTCTTTGCCAAATTTATTTTAGGATGCACCAAATGTTTTTAATTGCTGAAGAAGACTTTAGGCAGATATCCGACTTACTTTTGGACAATTTTAACTGAACTAAAACATTGTTTCCACAGGTATTTTTACTGCTCCTGTCTCAGGCATATACTACTTCACTTTCTTTTATCATGCTGGAGGAGATACACGTGTGCATCTCACCCTCATGAAGAACGACCAGAATGTTGTGTCATCCTCTGACCACCAGACTTCACACGATGGAGCTGATAATGGAGGCAACGCAGCGTTCCTGCAGCTGCAGCCAGGAGACCAGGTGTACATGAGACTGCATTCAAACTCACATGTTTGGGTAGGCGATGACGTCACCACTTTCAGTGGTTTTCTTGTGCATCAGCTTTGAACAAGACTGAATTTATTTGTCTTTTTGTTTTACAGTTTCAAATGTAACATAGAAACGAGCATTTTGACAAATCAAATCATAGCAAATATACTTTAAGCATATTACAACTCACTAAAACATGTTTTCAGTGTTGTGCTGAAAGAAAAGTTCAACTTAGATCACATTTAGTATTTGAGCATTTTTAGGAGAAAAAGTTTATAATCTAAGGGGCACAAATGTCAAATTTTAGTCTGTTTTCTAGCTGGAAGCCCATGAAACTCTTTTTGAAGTTAGAACAGGGTGATCATTTGTTATTGGGGTGGGCAGTGTTACCTTATGGTTTGAATACATTGTCATTATACTTGTAGATTGCAGGTTCCCTCTGTAATGTGATGTTTTGTTTCTACTAACTCTACATACTGAAACTGGAAGTTTGGTTTGATTCATTTTTTGGACAAACATACAGTATTTGTCATTTTTCATTCATTTAATATTTGTCTTTCAATACAAATATCTTCAGATCTGGACACTCATACACCTGTGGGCCACATTCAGTCCATGTCTGGTTCATGTGATAGCAATCGTAAATTTATAAAATAAAATAAAA
Organism: Garcialebias charrua; assembly: GCA_038048925.1. Lineage (NCBI taxonomy): Eukaryota > Metazoa > Chordata > Actinopteri > Cyprinodontiformes > Rivulidae > Garcialebias > Garcialebias charrua. Next base: position 48,532 of record JBBPBX010005018.1, read on the forward strand.
ACATATACAGTATACACCTTTCACATTGTTGTGCTTTTATTTTAAAAAACATACTGCTCTGTTTTATTATGTATGAATGTGCTTGTTTGCCCTGCGTACCTGAACCACTACAGGTGACGATGACCACCTAGCCCTTGAAATGTCAGCTCACCCCAGAAAAAGAAAAGTCAATCACTTCCACAAGACAAAATATTTCCTTGAAGTCAAGCTGTATTGCTTGTGTTACACAGGTCAATGTGTTTAAATTATAATTTGAATCTCCACTACATGATCAAACACATGGACACATACAAGAACTTGATCAAGCGCATGGAAAGAAGTTGAATGCTTTGCTAGTTAAGATGGAAAACCATCCCAACTGTACCACACATTGCTAACATTAGCATGGTAAACGCACTTACAGAGCCAATCATTCCATTTCCATCTTTCTCTGTTGCTTACCTCAGCATATGCCCTTCAGATGGAGAACCAGGTCTGCCACAAAGACTATCACAACTTGGCCTGGAAACAGACTGCGTGAACTAAGACTGTCTACAACACATGGACTAGGTTTGACCATCAGGATCTGGAAGTATTCACAACAGTAGTACTGGACTAATTCCAGTTCTGTATTGGAAATGTGATGGGAAAACATCATCTAGGTTTACTTACTGTCTTACATCTAAAATGAGAGTCTGCGATGAAGTGAAATTCAAAGCAGTCTGCTCCTCAGACAAATAGTAACTTACCTTTTATATTTTGTATTTAGTTTATTCATTTCAAATTTAAAACACAAAAGAAACAATTCCAAAACATATATAGAAAGAAAAAAAACAGATTTAAAATGAAAGGAAGCAGAAGAAGAATAAAAATTCTTATAATATCTGCCCCTTCTTAAATCAAAATTCTATTCAACACTCAATTCAAACAATGATTATTCATGAACAAAATTAATAACCCATAACAATTGCCGATTTTTAGTACATTAACAATTTTACATTTATATATATCTATTTAAGAATTTATACTTAATCAATTTCTTAAATATAGACATTGACTCAATTTTTTGGGCATCATTTCCCAAACATAAATCTATTCCATGTATTAAAGTAAACCGACCCTTTAAACTGGTTTTATATTGTGGTTGAACAAAAATGCCTGTTCCCTTAAAATAGTAACAGCTTTTCCTTTTTACAAAATGCTTTTGAATATTTAGAGGTACCGTATTTTCTGGTGTATAGGTCGCACCTTTGTATAGGTCGCATTGTCCAATTGACCTTTCGCAAAACCCCGCCCCCAACCGGCCATTGTCCAATCACACGTCACTAGCATCTCCGGCTATGTAAGCTAGGTCCGACATTCTACAAGATGGTGAAGCGATGCGCCTATGGATTGTGTAAATCAGACAGCAGGTATCCCAAGAGTTTGTCTGGTGGAGTCTTGTTTTTTCCCTTCCCAAAGCCGAAAACACAACTGGAACGGTGTCAACAATGGATAAAACAGTGTGGAAGGCCTCACTCCCAGCTTAATGTCTCGAAGATAAACAAGCATTCGTATGTATGCTCAAAGGTAAGACAAACATTCATTGTGACTGTCCTGCTCTAGAAGTAATACTAGCTTTTCTACTAAACGATTGCCTGTATAGCACATTTGAGATTAAATTCGATTTTTTATTAATTTTTGAAGACATGCAACAAGGTCGCGCTAGCATAAAATTAGCATCGTTTTTTCTTTCATCTAAAGTCATTCATATCTCCTAAAACCACTCAATGTATATTTCTCCTGCTTTCAGAGTGTAATTATACATGACTTTTCTACTAAACGATTGCCTGTATAGCACATTTGAGATTAAATTCGATTTTTTATTAATTTTTGAAGACATGCAACAAGGTCGCGCTAGCATAAAATTAGCATCGTTTTCTCTTCCATCTAAAGTCATTCATATCTCCTAAAACCACTCAATGTATATTTCTCCTGCTTTCAGAGTGTAATTATACATGACTTTTCTACTAAACGATTGCCTGTATAGCACATTTGAGATTAAATTCGATTTTTTATTAATTTTTGAAGACATGCAACAAGGTCGCGCTAGCATAAAATTAGCATCGTTTTCTCTTCCATCTAAAGTCATTCATATCTCCTAAAACCACTCAATGTATATTTCTCCTGCTTTCAGAGTGTAATTATACATGACTTTTCTACTAAACGATTGCCTGTATAGCACATTTGAGATTAAATTCGATTTTTTATTAATTTTTGAAGACATGCAACAAGGTCGCGCTAGCATAAAATTAGCATCGTTTTCTCTTCCATCTAAAGTCATTCATATCTCCTAAAACCACTCAATGTATATTTCTCCTGCTTTCAGAGTGTAATTATACATGACTTTTCTACTAAACGATTGCCTGTATAGCACATTTGAGATTAAATTCGATTTTTTATTAATTTTTGAAGACATGCAACAAGGTCGCGCTAGCATAAAATTAGCATCGTTTTCTCTTCCATCTAAAGTCATTCATATCTCCTAAAACCACTCAATGTATATTTCTCCTGCTTTCAGAGTGTAATTATACATGACTTTTCTACTAAACGATTGCCTGTATAGCACATTTGAGATTAAATTCGATTTTTTATTAATTTTTGAAGACATGCAACAAGGTCGCGCTAGCATAAAATTAGCATCGTTTTCTCTTCCATCTAAAGTCATTCATATCTCCTAAAACCACTCAATGTATATTTCTCCTGCTTTCAGAGTGTAATTATACATGACTTTTCTACTAAACGATTGCCTGTATAGCACATTTGAGATTAAATTCGATTTTTTATTAATTTTTGAAGACATGCAACAAGGTCGCGCTAGCATAAAATTAGCATCGTTTTTTCTTTCATCTAAAGTCATTCATATCTCCTAAAACCACTCAATGTATATTTCTCCTGCTTTCAGAGTGTAATTATACATGACTTTTCTACTAAACGATTGCCTGTATAGCACATTTGAGATTAAATTCGATTTTTTATTAATTTTTGAAGACATGCAACAAGGTCGCGCTAGCATAAAATTAGCATCGTTTTCTCTTCCATCTAAAGTCATTCATATCTCCTAAAACCACTCAATGTATATTTCTCCTGCTTTCAGAGTGTAATTATACATGACTTTTCTACTAAACGATTGCCTGTATAGCACATTTGAGATTAAATTCGATTTTTTATTAATTTTTGAAGACATGCAACAAGGTCGCGCTAGCATAAAATTAGCATCGTTTTCTCTTCCATCTAAAGTCATTCATATCTCCTAAAACCACTCAATGTATATTTCTCCTGCTTTCAGAGTGTAATTATACATGACTTTTCTACTAAACGATTGCCTGTATAGCACATTTGAGATTAAATTCGATTTTTTATTAATTTTTGAAGACATGCAACAAGGTCGCGCTAGCATAAAATTAGCATCGTTTTCTCTTCCATCTAAAGTCATTCATATCTCCTAAAACCACTCAATGTATATTTCTCCTGCTTTCAGAGTGTAATTATACATGACTTTTCTACTAAACGATTGCCTGTATAGCACATTTGAGATTAAATTCGATTTTTTATTAATTTTTGAAGACATGCAACAAGGTCGCGCTAGCATAAAATTAGCATCGTTTTCTCTTCCATCTAAAGTCATTCATATCTCCTAAAACCACTCAATGTATATTTCTCCTGCTTTCAGAGTGTAATTATACATGACTTTTCTACTAAACGATTGCCTGTATAGCACATTTGAGATTAAATTCGATTTTTTATTAATTTTTGAAGACATGCAACAAGGTCGCGCTAGCATAAAATTAGCATCGTTTTCTCTTCCATCTAAAGTCATTCATATCTCCTAAAACCACTCAATGTATATTTCTCCTGCTTTCAGAGTGTAATTATACATGACTTTTCTACTAAACGATTGCCTGTATAGCACATTTGAGATTAAATTCGATTTTTTATTAATTTTTGAAGACATGCAACAAGGTCGCGCTAGCATAAAATTAGCATCGTTTTCTCTTCCATCTAAAGTCATTCATATCTCCTAAAACCACTCAATGTATATTTCTCCTGCTTTCAGAGTGTAATTATACATATTATATAGAGTGTAATTATACATAATTATATTGCGCTGGTATTGCTCCAAAATGAGTCACTAACACGCACTGGTATACAAGCTATCCCCGTCATGACGCGCTAACACTCACCGGCTACAGAAAGCTTGACGGGCGTAGCAACAGTAACTAAGGGGGCGGGGCTTCTGCGAAAGGTCAATTATCACCAATAGATTGGAAAAATCCCTAGATAGGTCGCACTGGTGTATAGGTCGCACCTACGTTTAGCTCTGCTGCAAATGTCTGCCACAGGAGCGCACAGCAAGGCTTTTAAGAAGATTAACACTTAAAAACAATTATTTGTTTGATAAAAATTATAGCAAATATGTGTCTGAGCTGAACTTTTCCTTAATAAATGAACGTAATTGTGAAATGAGCTGGATTTAAAAATTTGTTTCACCGAAAGTGATAACAAGCCATATATAGGTCGCACCAATGTATAGGTCGCAGGCCTTGAAAAAACCATAAAAAGATGCGACCTATACACCGGAAAATACGGTAGTTTGTAGTTTTGAGCTTTATGCATTAATTAAAAAAATATATATTCCACCAGATCATAAAACTTCAATAGTTTCAATTCATAGAATAGTTTGCTTGTTGGATGATAATAATGCATTCTTGTTATAATTCTTATAGCTCTTTTTTGCAGGATGAAAATAGGCTCTGTTAAAGTTTTGCACGCTGTTCCCCAGACATCAACACAATAAATTAAATGCGGTACTAAAATTGAGTTATATAGCAAATACAAGGCATTATCATTCAATAAATCCTTTATCCTATATAATACTGCTGTGATTTGGATATTTTAGTTTTAACAGAATTTATGTGTTGTTTCCATGACAATTTATCATCAATGATTACACCCAGAAACTTCACTTCACTGACTCTACTTATATCAACACCGTTAATTACTCTTTATATATATGAATGTTTTTGTTCAGTGCCCTGAGATAACTTCTGTTGCGACTTATTATTTAACCTTAACCAGGCAAATCCCATTGAGATCACAGATCTCTTTTGCAAGGGAAGCCTGAGACTAACATGCATGTTTTTGGTCTGTGGGAGGAAACCGGAGTACACGGAGAAAACCCAAGCAAGCACAAGAAGAACATGCAAACTCCACACAAAGACCCCAGGTCCAACCGGGGATTGAACCCATGGCCTTCAAGCTGTGATGCAACAGTGCTAACCACTGAGCTGTCCTGCTGTCGAAACTTTGTGCATAACACAACAATTGTTCCACATTTAATTTATTGTTATGATGTTTGGGGGAAAGCGTGTAAAACAATTATAAATCCTATTTTTGTTTTACAGAAAAGAGCTGTAGGAATGATTACCAGGAAGCATTTCAGTTGCCCATCAAGTACATTATTTTATCAACTGAAGGTATTGAAGTACCATGATTTGGTAGATTATAATATTTTATCAGTTATTTATAGGGCTCATAATAACACATTGCCTTTAAATATTCAATTAAATTTTGTTAAAAGAGAGAGTTGTTATAATTTTAAGGGGATGGAAATCTTTATGAAACCTACATTTTGAGCTAGTTTGAAGGAACGGTCTACCTCAGCCCAAGGAATTATGGAATAATCTGGAGAGTGATGTTAAAAATGCCAGATCAATGTCTATGTTTAAGAGAATGATCAAAGTTAGTTCGTTAAAAATAAAATACTGTAGCTCAAAGGTGGGCGCCAGACCGCTGGGGAGCGCTAAAGCGCTAATTCGCTTATAGCGGACCTAAACAATTTGTTAGCTTTACAATGGATTGACTAACTTTTATAATTCATAAGCGGATTTGCGCTATTTTTATTTCAAATACAGTACCGCTAATAACTAGTTATCTATCAGTAAAAACGAAAAAACTTATTTATGGGCTCTTAAATTAACCGGACAACTGCCAACAGACCATATCCTGTCAGCGCCGGATGTGGTCCGTGACAAAAAAGCGTCCCCTCAGTCTCTTTACTTGAGAGAGAGCGCTCTCAGTTAGCAGCCAGTGTGTTACTCTGCAGCCTTATTGCTTGTTTTCGAAGAGTCAGACGAAGAGTTTTTAACATGGAGGGTGAACTTATGGATGTTTCTCAGCGGACTACGCGACGCGTCTGGATTTAAAAAAGTTGTTCGCCATTAGCACTGTCCAAAATGGCGTCCGCGGCAGCCACAGAAGCTAAGGACTTTCCAAGAAAACACGGTAAAAACAATTATTTCTTTGCTGAGAAAAATATATTTCATAGCTGACGTTATATCACAAGTTGTTCTTAGCTTGAGAGTTTCACGAAATGGTCAAATCTGCTGGATTTAAAAAAGTAGTTCGCCATTAGCCCGTTAGCTTATTAGCATTAGCGTCCGCTAACGTTGCTAATACATAAGCGCTTTTGAAATTGCGGACCTAAATAAATTAATAAGTGCTTTAGAAATAGCGGAACTAATTTTTGGATTAGTGCTGCCCGTCTATATGGATTATTGAGCATGCATCAGGACTTTTTGTCAGTGATTTTAGTGCCTATTGTTAAAAATAAGGCTGGTAAAATAAAATAGCAAACACAACTATCGACCTATAGCTCTAGTCAGTACTTTATCAAAGGTCTTGGAGAGAGCTATGTTAAATAGAATGGAGAAGTTTCTTGTGACATCTGATAATCAGTTTGACTTCAAACCAAACCTTGGCACTGGTATGTACATTTTTGCTCTCAATGAGATCTTGGATTTATACAATAGGCATAATACCACCATTTTTATGCGTTTTATCGATGCTTCAAAAGTGTTAGATCATGTAAATCATGGGAAATTGTTTTATAAATTGCACAAAAAAGGAGTACCGAAATATCTTTTAAGAATCTTAATGTATTGGTATGCTCACCAGTCTATGTGTATAAAATGGGGAAAATCTGTATCATCTTCTTTTTATGTGAGTAGTGGTGTGCGACAAGGCAGCATTTTGTCTCCTTGCTTTTTTAACCTGTACAGTATATGGATGATTTATCTAAACTGCTGAATCAATGCAGGACTGGCTGTTGGGCTGGCAATAGAACCATCAACCACCTAATGTATGCTGACGATCTTGTAATATTCTGTTCATATACTGTAGTGCTGGTCTGCAGCACCTGTTAAGGGTTTGCTCTTAGTATGGATTGGACTTTGATATTAAATAAAATGCAAAAAAGATTAACATCATGATTATCAGGAGCAAAGAGGACACTAAACTATCTTTCCCTGACTTCACTCTGTCTGGCAACATCCTCCAAGTCAGTGAGGAGGTGAAATACTTGCATAACCGCTGACCTGTCTGATGATAGGGACATTTACAGGCAGCGTTGTATGCAATATGTACAAGCTAATATGCTTCTTCGGAGATTCTCTATGTGCTCAGTGTCTGTAAAAACTGCACTCTTTAAAGCATATTGTACTCCAATGTACACTGCACACCTGTGGCGGCATTACAGAAAGAGCAGTATGCATAAACTACAGGTGGCATACAATGATGGCATGAGGATGCTGCTTAAGGTGCCGCGATGGAGTAGTGCCAGTCAGATGTTTGCAAATGCCAATGTACCAACTTGTGCAGCTGTGCTTCGTAACCTTATGTACAGATGTATGTGTAGGCTAACAAACTCTGCAAATAGCATCATCTATACTCTGACCAACCCCGTACAAAGCTCAGTTAGGTTCTCTTCCAGTCTGTGGAATTACTGGTGCCTTAAATTATTTGGCCATGGATGAACATTCTGTTTTTACTGTGTCTTGTTGATGTTATCTTTTTTTATTTTTTGGTCGTTGTTTTGTTTTGTTTGTTACTATGGACCATATGCGTCTGAAATAAAGTTTTGATTGATTGATTGATTGATTGATTGATTGATTGATTGATTGATTGATTGATTGATTGATTGATTGATTGATTGATTTTTGGAGTTTAGTTGTTTGATTTCCTGCTTTGATGTTGCTTTTTAGTTTTCTAAATTAGGGCCATCATGACTTCTTGGATGTGACACTTGTATCTTTTATAGATGAAGGAATTGATACAAATTTATATAACACATTTTACTTTCATATGTTCTAACCTTTGAGAGGGATGACTTCTACAACACACCTGATAATGCACAATCACTTTGTGCAAATCCTTTGTGAAGACTTTAAATTTAAAAAATGCCACACATCCGATCCATTAAAACTATAAAAACGTGGTTGAGTGAAAAGTAGATGCCACTTGCAGAAATTAGTTTTTGCCTTTTTTTTTCTTAATTGTAATGTGCACCAAGCTGTGAAACACTTTGTAATCAGTGTTTAAAAAGAACTCCAAAAAGGAAATGTTATTACTTCTTTATTCATTTAATCGAATAATGTCCTTTTGGAGCTCCAGAGAACTAAAGAGGGCAGCAGAGAGTTTCAGTGCAGGCTTTGAGCTCCTCTTGGTTGTCCTCACCAGACAACTGTAGTGTAGGAAAGAGAAGTGATTTAATGAGAGCGGTAGGAAGCGCAGCATGCTGAGGCGGCCATCGTCACCAGCCTGGTATGAAAGCACTGCACTTAGATGACGGATGAAGCCAAACCGGCCACGGCCAAGATTAACAAAGGCAGGGGGCCTTCGGGTGCTACTTCCTCTCTTTCCTTCTCTTGGCAGTGGCATAATTGCTGAGGTTGCCTAGCGACCGGAAGCATGGAAACAGAAGGTGTCACTTGTTACATCAGAACTGCATTAGGCCATATTGTAAAATGGCCATCAATGGATCATGAGAGGGGTGGGGGGTGAGTTACTAAAGTAAGCAGCAGGAGGAGAAGGAGGTATCAGAAAATAGACAGAGTTCACCGTGAGGATTGTTGATTTGTGTCCATGTAGAATAAAACTGGCCTCTTTTATTTATTTTGTACACAAATGATTGTCGCGGCCATTTCCCTCAGCGTCACATTGTCAAGTTTGCTGATGACTCTCGTCATCCTGTCCCTTCTGAGCAGTGATGACCCAGACCCCGGGCCTGTGATTGGGGACTTCACAGAATGGTGTGAGTCTTCCTTTTTAAAACTAAATGTTTCTAAAACAAAGGAGATGGTAATCGATTTCAGGAAAAATTCTTCAGTAACAGCTCCCGTGGTCATTAACGGTGAAGCTGTGGAGGTAGTGCAACAATATAAATACCTGGGAACTGTTTTCGATGATAAATTGACCTTTGACCTTCACGTGAATGCACTTTGCAAAAAGGCCCACCAGAGGATGTATTTTTATCGGAAGCTTTGTGGTTTTAATGTTGATTCAACTTTTATGAGAATGTTTTATTCATGTTTTATTGAGTCTATTTTAACCTTTTCCTTCATCTGTTGGTTTGGACTTTTGACCTGTAAGAACAAGAGCAAACTCTCGGGGATTGTCAGGATGTGCAGCAAAACTGCTGGCATAGACCTAAGGAACCTTGCAGACCTACACAAGGTGAGGTCAGTGAACAAGGCCAGGCAGATTCTGGCAAACCCTGATCACCCACTCCATGACGAGTTCAGGCTGCTTCCATCTGGACGCAGGTTTCTGCAACCCAGATGTAGAACAAACAGATTTAAAAACTCATTTATCCCTGTAGCAATCAGGTTTCTCAATGCACACTAATTTTAACACTGTTACTTTAATGTCTTATCGTCTTGTGTTTATATGTGTATGTATGAATTTGTACACACCTATTGACTGCAAAGCTAATGGCCCCTCTGGGATAATAAAGGAACTTGAATCTTGAATCTTGAACTGGTAAATCTGTAACCAAAAAAAAACACTGAAGATAAGACAATCATCTGGTAGATTTTAAAATTACCGTATACATTATTTCAGAAAATTTAAAAAGTTAAAAGGAGGAATAAAATAACAACAACTGAACTTCCATTATGAAGATGAAGATGTTTTGCTTCCCAACTGGGAGGCTTTATCCATCCATCCGTTATTTTCTGCTTTTCCAACCTTGGATCGTGGGGGCAGCAGCTTGAGCAGGGAGGACCAGACATCTCTTTCCACATCTACCTCTTCCAGCTCTTGGAGGAAGGTGTTCCCAGAACAACCAAGAGACATAGTCTCTCCAGCATATCCTGGGTCTTTCCCAGGGTCTCCCCCTAGTCGGACATGCTCGAAGCACCTCACTAAGGAGGTGCCCAGGGAGCATCCTTACCATGTGTCCAAACTACCTCAACTGGCTCTTCTCAATTTGGATGAGCAGAGTTTCTACTCCGAGTCTCTCCCAGATAACTGAACTTCACCCTATCTCTAAGGGAGAGTCCAGCTACCATGTGGAGGAAATGCATTCCAACTGCCTGTATCTGTGATCTTGTTCTTTCAGTCACTATTGAGGGTAGGAGCATAGACCGACCAGTAAACAAAGAGCTTCGCATTACAGCTCAGCTCACTCTTTACCCCAACGGACTGGCACAGAATCCACAATACTGCAGACACTTCATCAATCCATCTGTCAATGTCATGCTCCATTCTAGATGTTGATGTCAAAAGCCTTATCCAAGTCCACAAAACACATGTAGACTGGATGAGCAAACTCCCATGATCCCTCAAGGATTGTTGTGAGGGTTAAGAGCTGGTCCAGTGTTCTACAGCCAGGATGGAACCAGCATTGCTCCACCTGGATCTGAGGTTCCACCAATGATTGGACTCTCTTCTCCAGTGCCCCTGAATAGATCTTACCAAGAGGCTAAGGAGAGTGATACCTTCATAATTAGAGCAAACCCTTTGGTCCCCCTTTTTGAAGAGGGGAACCACCACCCCAGTCTGCCAATCCAGTGGTGTTGCCCCCATTGTCTAGGTGATGTTGCAAAGGATTTTCAACAAGCAGCATCCAGACCCATACGGAAATCAGGGTAGATTTCGTCAATCCCTGGAGCCCTGCCACCATGGAGCTTTTTTAATACTTCAGTGACTTCAGCCACAGTTATGGACAGACCAACCCCAAAGTCCACTGACTCAGCTTCCATGATGGAAGATGTGCCGGTGGGATTCAGAAGGTCCCACAAGTATTCCTTCCATCTCCTTCCTTTATTAATTCTAAAATTTCTGGAGTGTGTGGAGTTCCAAGCTTTACAGAACCGCAGACGCCTGGTTGTGTGTTGGAACTACCGTACTTGCTGTTTTGTTTAGACAAAATCCTTGTGTTTTTCACATACTCCAACAACATTTGGGATGACGATGTTTATGCATTTGTTCTTCTGCCTGTTCTGTTCTGCAGCGTGTTTTTTAGATTTGTTTGCTTATTTGACAGAGGCTCAGTTGGGATTCCACAGGTTTGGAGAGCTTCTGGAGTGTGTGGAGTTCCAAGCTTTACAGCAAACTGGTGTGTTTCTCTTCCTTTTCCTTCCCTTCTGTCTTTGCGAGGACATGTTCAGCATGGTGGTATAAGGTTCTAATGACAGAACGTCATTGAATTGTCATTGTCAATGACAAACTCCAGTGGGTGGTGAGAGTCAAGCAGAAGGTTCAGATCTGTGAATGTGTCCTGTAAACTTCAAAGTTGAGGCTTCCATGTCTTTCCATGATCACTAAACAGTCCAGAAAAGGCAGCTTGTTGTTGTTGGCATCCTCTCTGATAAATTTGTTGTTGTTGTTGTCCACAGAGTTGATGAGTCTGCTGAATACTTCTACATTTTTCCCAAGGATGTTGACCCAAGTGTCATAATATATATAAAGGTTAATAATGTTACTGTTTTTTTTTGTTAAGAACACTAGTGTTTTTGGACAACAACTGATTTAAGTTGTACGTATCTTCACACCAAATCATCAGGAACATGTCATTTTAAACTAAAAAAATAAGCAACCTAAGATGATTTGGGGAATTATTTAACACCACATCAGATTGTTGTTTATTCAAAAACCGACCAAGTTAATATGTAAAAATTATTGTTTTTTAAAATATCAAAAACTATTAGTGATACTACAAAAAGCAACAGTATCAGTTTCTGAGAAAAGTAATTAAAGTCAAAGTCAAAAGTCAAAGTCAACTTTATTGTCAGAACTGCAATATGTACAGGACATACACAGGACCGAAATTGCGTTTCTCTCAGTCCCTCGGTGCAACAGTAACCACTTAAACATTGAAACACTGAAACATATAATAATAGACATAAGCATAAAATAGTAAAACTGTAACACTGTCCTGAGTTTTTGCATAGTGGTATAAGAGTATGAAAATTTACACCAACTCTAAAACTAAAACTAAAACACTAAACATTTAATGAACATAATACTGTCCTGAGTTTTTGCATACTAGTATAAAAAAGTATAAAAAGTATAACTATAAAATAAACTAAAGGTTCTAGCATTGACATTTGCAAAGTGGCAAAGCAGCATATGAGTTAATGTACACAGTATATGTATGAGGTAGTTGATGTTGTTATAGAGGCAAAAGTGGCATATGCAGTAAGGCACATTGGGCATCCTTAAATGAGGCTGGTCAGAGAATACTGTATATGTATCAGCAGTAGTGTAGATATAAAAGTATATCTACACAACAAAGTATATTAAATAACAAGCCTTAAATTTTTATATCAAAAAGAGAATCTATTTTCCCTCTTCAGGGGTTGTCACAGCGAGTCATCCTCCTCCATCTCACTCTGTCCTCTGCATCCTCTGGCTTCACTCTAACTACCTCCAAGTCCTCTCTAACTGGATCCATATATCTCCTCTGTCTTTTTCCTGGCAGCTGAATTTCTAGCATCCTTCTACCAGTATACCCACTGTCCTCCTCTGGACATGTCCAAACCATCTACCATAAGTCTGGTCTCTCTAACTTTAACTGCCAGTTGTTCAACATGTGCTGTACCTCTGATTATCTCATTCCTAATCCTTTCCATCCTTGTCACTCCTAAGGAGAACCAGCATCTTCATTTCTGCCACTTCCAGTTCTTTCTCATGTCTTTTTATCCATGACACCATCTCCAGACCATACAATATAGCTGGTCTCACCACTGTCTTGTAAACTTTTCCTTTGACCTTTGTTAACACACTTTTGTTGCAAATCACTCCTGAAATTCTTCATCCACTCCATCCTGCCTGGACTCTCCTTTTCACTTCTTTATCATATTTCCCATTTTTCCTGAAAGGTCTTTAGTTTCCTCAGCAGGTATTGGCGTTTCCTTCTTCGTTCTATTCAGAACTTTCAGGACTTCACCCTCACTAATCTTCCCCACTTCCTGGTCCACATCTTCAATTACCTACCCGTATTTTCCGGTGTATAGGTCACACCTTTTTATCATTTTTTCATGGCCTGCGACCTATATATGGCTTGTTATCACTTTCGGTGAAACAAATTTTTAAATCCAGCTCATTTCACAATTACGTTCATTTATTAAGGAAAAGTTCAGCTCAGACATATATTTGCTATAATTTTTATCAAACAAATAATTGTTTTTAAGTGTTAATCTTCTTAAAAGCCTTGCTGTGCGCTCCTGTGGCAGACATTTGCAGCAGAGCTAAACGTAGGTGCGACCTATACACCAGTGTGCGACCTATACACCAGTGCAACCTATCTAGGGATTTTTCCAATCTATTGGTGATAATTGGACAATGCGACCTATACACAGGTGCGACCTATACACCAGAAAATACTGTACTTTTTTCCCTTTCATTTTTCTCATTCATTAGCTTCTCAGAATATTCCTCCTATCTTCCTGTCGCACTCTCCTCACTTGTTAGAACATTTTCATTCCTATCTTTAACAAGCCTAACCTGCTGCACATTCTTTCCAGCCTGATCTCTCTGTCTCGCCAATCAATAGAAGTCCTTCTTGCTCTCTTTAGTGTCCAGCGAAATTACAAGTATTATATATATATACTGTATACACAAAGCAGTTATATTATATGCCTTGTACTTTGGCTCAGCAACCTTCCTCTGCTCTACATTGCATCTCCTTATTTTCCTGTCTCTTTTCAGTCCTCTCACTGTCATATTTCTTCTTGTCTGACCTTTTTCTTTCTTTGAGTAGCTTCCTGCTCTTCACTATTCCACCACCAGGCTTTCTTATCATCGTTTCTTTGTCCAGATGACACACCAATTACCTTTCAACATGTCTCTCTAATTACCGTTGCTGCAGTTTCCCAGTCATCAGTAAATATCTTTTTTACAACCCAGAGTCTTTAACAACTCCTCTCCAAACTCCACACTACATTCTTCCTTCTTCAGCTTCCACCATTTGGTCTTCTCTGATTTTACTCTTGTTCTCCTCTTCATAACAACAGTCATCCTACTCAGAACTGTCTGATGTTGTCTGGCCACGCTCTCCCCTGCCACAACCTTACAGTCTCCAATCTCCCTCAGGTTTCCTCTTCTACACAGAATGTAGTCGACCTGCGTACTCCTTCCTCTACTCTTATAGGTCCCTCTATGTTCCTCCAGCTTTTGGAAAAAAGTGTTTACTATAGCCATTTCTATTCTTTTGGCAAAATCCACCTCCATCTGTCCTTCCTGGTTTCTTACACCAAACCTACCCATCACTTCCTCATCCCCTCTGTTTCCTTCACCAACATGTCCTTTCAGGTCTGCTCTGATCACCACTCTCTCTAGGAATACTCTATCACTTCATCCAGATCCTTCCAAAATGTATCTTTCTACTCTACATCACATCCAACCTGTGGAGCATAACCACTGACAACGTTTAGCATCACACCTTCTACTTCTACCTTCAGACACATCACCCTATTTGACACTCTTTTCACTTCTACTACATTCTTTGCCAACTCCTCCTTCAGGACCACCCCTACTCCATTTCTCTTTCTATCCACACCATGGTAAAACAGTTTGAACCCTGCTCCAATGCTGCGAGCCTTGCTGCCCTTCCACTTAGTCTCTTGTACACGTAAAGCATCTACCTTCCTTCTCTGCATCATGTCTTAGCACTTTGAGATTTTTATTAATGAAAAGTGCGGTATAAATTGAATTCATTATTATTATTATGTCAGCCATGCTCTCTACCTTTGCCTGTCATTGTCCCCACATTTAGAGTTGCAACCCTCAGTCCTACATTCTTCACTTTCCTCTTCTCCCTCTGTCTCTTGCAGGTTTCCCTCCTCGTGGTTTTCAACTAACAGTAGCACAGTTTGTCAACAGCACTGGTGGTGGTTGTTCTTAACCCGGGCCTTGACCGATCCGGTATGATATCACTTAGATGAACTTGCATATTTTTGACAAAAGTGTTTTACGTCGGATTCCCTTCCTGACACAACCCTCACCATTTTGGGACCAGCACAAGAGAAACACTGGCTTGTGCTCCCACAGTGACTGATTTATACTTTAGATCTGCATTCAGCTTTATTTAGTATTCTAGCAACATTCACTTAATTGTTTTTATTATAAAGCATCAAAATGTTTTATGGATTTAGTTGTCATTATTTATTTCTAATGCTATGAGAAGGCTGAAATATCCCAAGAAGTTTATATAAATTAATAAATAACATTCTTCTGTGTTAACCAGTTATGAACCAAAGTTTTGATGAAATGTTTAAAAATGTTTACATTGCATTTGAGTCTTTCACTGATGCAAACAGTGAACATAAGCACCTTTTTTTTCTCTGCGGAAAACCAACAAAATGAACTCGGTCTTTCAGTTAAAACATTTTTAAGCCTAAATGGTTCCAGTTATTTTTAAAAAAAGTGTTTTAAATGGTTGCTCTGCGTTTTGGTTTTTGTGTTCTACAGTAAGTTTTGCGAACATATTGTTTTACAAATGTGGGTAAAACCCCAGCCAAAACCACAATCTTAAAATAATCTAACACAAAAACAAAAACGTAAACATCAGTAACGAATGGATATTCTACACGGGAATCACATTATCCTCTTGAATCAAAGCATGCACTGTTTTGCCACTTCAGCTGATGAAAGCAGACCTCTGTAGGTTTAGACTCAGGTGAGTCATAACCTGAGAATTTATTCTAAGAGGTGGTTTTATTTACTTATTTGCAACATTTATCACTTGCCTGGACATTACAACAAGCTGCTCCAGACACATTTGAATGACATTTATTCTCTGAATCATTTCCGAGCTACAGATAATTTAAGCTTCTGATTCTCTTCATGAGCAGCCCTCTCTTCCTTTTTATGGTTTGTGTTTTCTGCCTGCTTCCTGCCCTTATCTCCTCATTATCAGGCTCTTTCCTCACTTGTCTCCTTCACCTCCTCCTTCCTCCCTTAAAAAAAGCACCCTTCAGTTTGAACTATCATTCACTCTCTCTTTTCATGTCTCCCCCATTCATCCCCATTATTTGCTTTCCTGTATCTACCACTGTCTCTTTCACTTTTTGTTCAAAAGCCTTCCCCTGCCTCTCCTCCCCATCCTCTGCCATAAAAAAAAATCTCCATCTCTGCCTCCATTGCTGCTGCTGCGTACACAGCGGATGGTGGCGGCCCACTCAGTCCTCTCGGGGAGCAGAAGGTTTGTCCACTCCCACTCAGGCTTTGCGTCATGGAACATAGAGAAATAGAGACAGAGGAGGAGAACAGATGGGAGGAGAACACACTGGCTGCCTGTTTTATAACATTACTCCTGACAACACGGTGGTCATCACTCTGTCAGGTAGCACGTTAGTGTGGACTCATCATGCGGGCCTATAAATAGAAGCCAGTGTTGTGTATTGACCAATTGATGACCTCTTTTGGGTTTTGTGTCTTACACATTCAGACTATTTATACACTTCTCTGATAATCAAACACAATCATATTAACACAGGAGTTGCTTTAAACTCATGCATTAAAGTGCATAGAATATAAAATTAAACCAGTGATCTCAAGCTGGATCTTGGATTTTTTAAGTAACAGGACACAGAGAGTAAGGGTGAATAATTGTCTTTCTGAATCCAAGTCCTCTTCCACCGGATCACCCCAGGGATGTGTATTGTCACCCCTGCTTTTTATTCTATACACCAATATGTGTCGGAGCAGACATGAGAGCAGGTACATTATAAAGTATGCAGATGATTCTGTTATTGTCAGTCTGCTTAAAGGAAATGAAAGTAGCCATGGGCAGGTGACTGATGATTTTGTTCAATGGTGCGAGGACTCTTTCCTCAAACTAAACACAGATAAGACAAAAGACATGATCATTGATTTTAGGAAGAAACCTCACAAGCACGGAGTAACTTTAATTAAAGGTCAAGCAATTGAGACAGTGCAGTCTTACAAATATCTCGGGACAATCATAGACGATAAATTAAACTTTGAAACCAATTTTGACAAGGTGTGCAAAAAGGCCCACCAGCGCCTTTATTGTCTAAGGAAACTCAACCATTTTAATATTGACCGAACCATAATGACCATGTTTTACCGTGCTTTTATTGAATCTGTTTTATCCTTTTCTTTGGTGTCATGGTTTGGTCACACTACACTGAGAGGAAAGAATTCCCTTCAGCAGATTGTTAAGCTGTCATCTAAACTGACCGGAGGAACCCAAACCTCAGTTACATCCATGTACGTTAGTCAGGTACAGAGGATAGCTTCTTCTGTTTTAAAAGATGTCCTTCATCCCCTGTACGGAGAGTTTCAGCTTCTTCCCTCTGGTCGGAGGTTTTTAGTCCCTAAATGTAGGACAACACGTTTTAAAAATAGCTTTGTTCCCACTGCTGTTACTGAAATGAACAAACTGAAATAACGTTGAAGCTTTTAGTGGTTAAATGTTTTTTATTTTTCATTTTACATATGATTTGGGGAGCCTTAACACCGTTATGTGCAACATTATCTGTTTATGGTTTCTTTGAAGTGTTTTTACTAAATGTTTTTACTCTGTTTTTATTTGTGTGTGCGCATGGATGGATGTATGCTTTGTACCACTGCAAACCAAATTTACCCTTGGGTATAAATAAAGTAACCTAACCTAACCTAACCTAACCTAACCTATCTCTGAAAGTACCAAATGCTGACAAGAAAGTCAAAGTTTTAACACTTTTTTAAAGTTTGAACTGAACTATAATGTAGCTTTTACAGAAAACACACTGATTTAAGTAAAGTTTTTTTGAGTGAAACAACACACTCTCATGTCGCATCTCTTGTCTTATGTTAAACTGTCTGAGCGGATGTCTTGTCTAACACTTTAGGATGTTGAGAGACCTCACCTTCCTGCATGAGGATGACTGAATATGTTGTAGATGAGGACACAGACTTTTCAGACACAGGCAGGTGACTAATATTGTTTTTAAAAAGCCAAAAGAATCACAAGTCAGGTCATTAAAACAACAGCAACAGAATTTGTATTGCTTCTGAATCACCAGTCCCTGTAAGGTGCTCAAGTCTCCTCATACAAAATACATGGGTGTATGCAACAGCCTCAGTGCTTGAGCAACATTTTTAATGAATGTGCTGTGTATAGTAAATTAAAAAATATATATTTATTTGAAAATGCTCTATGAGCATGTGTATAAGAAACTCCATAATGTATTTTGCAAAAGCTGGTTACAAAGTGCTACAAATGTGTGTATAATTTATTATTTATTTAAAAACAAAAAAATATCAAAAAGTAACATTTTCATCAGATGCTCATTGTTGCTGCTCACAACCACAGTCCTGAAGTTAGTCATTTATAATATGCAAATCCATCCATCCATCCATCCATCCATCCATCCATCCATCCTCTTCAAAGAAATGCATTATGAAAAATAAACCATAGGAAAGAAAACCTAACAAATTATTGACTTTGCATTTCAGATAATTATTTATTACCCTTTATTTAAGCAGGCATGTCATTGAAATCACAGATCTCTTTTGCAAGCGAGGCCTGAAGGCTTGACTTGACCAGAACTTCTGGATAATTTAACTCGGTTGGCAACTTTAAAAAAAAGAAGCTTGTTCTAACTGAAACCAAAGAGAATAAGACCAAAGTAATGCCATATAACCCCAAGCAAAAATGCATCAAAATCAACAAGAATTAATTAACCTGCACATGAAAATCCATGCAAGACCTTTAGTGTGATGTTTGGGAAAAATATATTTCCAATGGCTCTGAACACTTAACATGATCTAAAGTGCTTCATGAAGGTTAATCATCTCAAGTAGGTGGATAAATTTTTAAAAATGGATTTGTCTTTGTATTAAAATACATTTCAGATCATAGGTCCACCTTCCCCAAACTGCTTCCCATGTGGATATCCAATCTGGCGACTTCATTAACCCGAGATTGGTGTAACCGTGGCAACCTGATGCGCATCAGTTTGTGACATCATAAATGACTCAATTGCTTCCATTTACGCAAGTGGAGAGACAATTCTGCTGTTTGTTTTTGCCTTTGCCAGCTCTTGTTGACGACTTTCTGCAAGATGTCAGAGAAGCTGGTAGAAAAATTACAGCAATAAAAAAAACAAAATTAGCTGCGCTTTAGAAACAGCACACAGGGCGTTATTTATACAGGATGTTCCAATGTAAACTGTGCTTACTGAATTTACACAAAAACAAAGCATTTTTATGTAAATGGTGAAATCTGGGTCATCGCTGAAGGAGGGGAAGAAAAAAAAACTCCTGGGAGAGATTTCCCATGTTTCTCTCAATGCTTCTGGACAGCTGTATAAAGATATACAGACACAGACAAGATGCTGCACACGCTCCAGAGACAGAAAACACTGGGCCAAAGTGTGAGCTGCAGCGTTTTCTGGAACAACCTCACTGTTCAAAAATTACAGACTGAATGTCACACACCGACACTACATCTACACATGATTACAACAAGAAACATGGTTAGGTTTGTGGAAAAAAACAAAAAACATGTGGTTCTGAATCATTTAACCATGCTGACATCCTCCTAAATCAGGGGTCTGCAACCTTTTTGATCCAAAGAGCCATTTCTGCCCCTTCACTCACTAAATTCAAATGACCATAGCCACAAAACTTACCCCAGCGATCATCTACTGGTGGCCCGTGGACCACTTTAAGTTTCTTGCAGAAGGCTTTTCAAGCCAGTATAGGAGTGACATAAAACTAAAAATATATAATATTTTTAAACAATCATTGACATTTTTATATTTAAAGACAAAGGAAAAAACAGGGTTATTGTAAAGAAATATTTATTTTTATGATAAAATTATTTAAACAGCAGTGGCACAAATTTCAGTTTGCATATCCAATGTAAGTTTTATTTGTTGAAGGCAGTCAAATTTTATAATTTTATTATTAGTAAGAATGAGAGTGACCAGATACAAGCAGTTACCGGAACACACCCTGTCAAAATAAAAGGGTTCCCAGATCCTTTTTCGACAGGATCCGGCTCAAATTAAGCCCCGCCGCACAGTGATAGCTGAATTTGGGCACTAGTGACCCCTGTGACCCTAAAAAGGAAGAAGCAGCTAAAAGATAATGGATGGATGGGGATTTAAACATTGAACTATGGAGGTCTAGTGTTTATTTTTGTGGAAAAAATAATTATCCGACTTTAAAGAAATAATGTTTTGTTCCTTGTATTAGTACTAGTTGTCACAAATTTGCAAAATAAATGACATGAAACTGTTAAAACTGGCAGTGGTTTGTCTGTTTTGGTTAAACCTTGAAAGAGCCGTTGCAGAGGAACCAAAGAGCCGCTTGTGGCTCCAGAGCCACAGGTTGCAGACCCCTGTCCTAAATGTTAAAGTTTGTCTTAGGGTTTATTTTCTTTACACTTGCTGCAAAAAAAGAAAAAGAAAGAAAGGATATTGCCACAAGAAAGTGTGCTGCCATGGATGGGGACCCTCTCAATAAAACCTGAAACATTTTGTGTAACCCCGTTTTGTTTTCCCAGACAGGTCAGCATTTTTTCTCCTGAGATTCTGGTTCACAACAGGGACTCAAGTGGTTGTGACTTCATGTGTCTGCAGGCAGGCGTGTGACTCACAGCAAGGCGAATTGGACCAAATGGTTAAATCCATTACAACATCCTGCTCTACAGTGTGTCATCACCGCTATCCATGGTGCTGATTCTGGGACCACCAAGGATGACTGAGCTGTCTGGGTTACTACTCCTCATAGATCGGCTGACGCACAAACCTTTCTCCATTGGGCTTTTACTGTGGAAGAATAACTACCGAGCCTGTGTGTTGCAGTGTAAGGATGCTGTTTCAATCCATGAGTGCATAATAGGATTTGGAAATGAATAAAATGATTTCAAGGTTTCTTTATTGTCTATTACATCATACGTGGTACATGGTGGAACAAAATTGTGTGCACAGGATCCCAGTTACATCCAACAGAAGTATAAATTGTAAAATAAAAACAGTAGTTAGATCTACTGCAAGATATGAACTAAGAAATGTGCTAAACTTAAGAATACGCTAAGCACTAATGGTACAAAAACACAATATGCCGAACAACAGCAGCACAAATATGAGTCTGTGTGAGCAGATGAGTATGATTTAAATGTAAATATGTCATAACTAAAAACAAATAAATGTGAAAAACGTGTTTAAAGACGAGCCCCAGGAATTGACAATAAGAGATTTGATCAGTTTATTATTTGATTACATGTACTGTATGTTGCTGTAGCTGTTTGTTTTTCAAAACAATTGTTTACATTTTACATCTTGGAATATCTGGTTGTTGTCAATTCTGCGTATCCTGATATATGAATACACTGGATGGACTCAAACATTTTATATTCATCACCAAGCTGGCAATAACTATTTGTCACTCTTATCATTGTTGCTTTTCATGCAGTGAATATGTTCAGTTGGTGAGGGAGGAGAACACAGAGGTTGAAATGTGAATGGCCTTGACGACTCATCATTAANTGTTAGGATGGCACCCTCTTCTGGCCTTTGTCTGTTCCTTGTTTGGTCTCCTGTCAATAGGCTGGCACCATCTGCTGGTCCTTCCTTGTTTGGTCTCCTTCCACTCAGCTCCATATCAATGCTCTTAGTTTAATAAGTTTCTCCTGTTCCAGTTCTGCTCCTGTGCTCTTGGTTTAGTTAATCCTTCATGTAATATGTTTAATTCTCCTGTCCCATGCTCCTAGTCTAAATCTTAATGTTATATGTTTAATTATCCTGTCCTGTGCTCTTAGTCTAATTCTTCATGTAATATGTTTAATCAGTTCTGCTCCTGTGCTTAAGTTTAATTACTCCTCGTGCTCCATGTTTATGCTCTTAGTCTAAATATTCATGTAATATGTTTAATCAGTTCTGCTCCTGTGCTTTACTTTATTCCTTGTGATCCATGTTTTGTCTAGTTCTGCTCCTGGCTTCAGTTTAGTTTGATCTCTATGTACCATTACTCTTCTGTCTGATTGGTGTCCCTAGTTAATTACTCCCCAGGTGTTTTGTGTTCCAATGATTAGTTCCTTGCCTTTATATTCTGAGCTCTCCTGCTCTCTGGCAGGGGAGCATTAGCTATCTAACTAAGCGTAATGCCTGCACCATCACGATCTGTTCCTAGTTTCCTGTTTTCCTGTGTATTCCTCGAGTCGTTTGCAATCCTGCTGCTCTGTCAGCTATGTTCCTTGTATTTTGACTTTTTGTGATTATAAAGACTGTTATTGCTACACTCTTAGAGTCTTGCTTGCATTTGGGTCTCAACCACACACCGATCGTGACAAAAAAGGGAAAGAAGAAGGAGCAAAGGCTGGCATAACGCCAGTTTCCCCTCCACCCCAACTCTAATCCAAACCCTTACTGTCTAAATGCATCATTGGAAGTGAGCACAGGCACGGGGAGAAAGTGTGTCATCCTGCCACCCATAGCCATAGTACCCACCCCATGTTCATATATGTGAATGTCATCTTCCAGTAACATTTATTAGATCTAGTTTCATTCTGTAAGTGTTTTTGTAACTTGTTTGGGTGCTTGGTTAATTCATGGCATACAGTATTTCTAGGCCCGTCCTGTCACTTTGGCTCTTGACAGTTTGGTTGAAGAGTGTCATTTTGGGTGACATGTTTGAGTTACACCCTCTGTTTGTGCGACGTGTAAGCGTCTTGTGTCGGGTTGTCATGGTAACGTGTGGATGCGCAGCTCTAGTGCTGTATTTAAAGCTCCCCTGACATCATCTTTGAACTTTCCATAAAATGGCACAACATATATATATTTTAACATTGAACTATGATCGTTTTTGCTAAAACAATGTTAAATGAATGAAAATTCCTCTCAAAAATAGTTTAAAATTAGCACAGTTTTTTTACACGGTAAATCCGGATTTTTCCGGTCACCTGACTGTGACGTCACGTCCAGATGCCTGGTCCAACGCGCATTGAAAAACAATGGCGGAGAATGCTGACGCATCAGACGAATTTAGCAATTTAAAAGTTGATATTTTATGAGTAAAATAAATGGACTAAATGTTCCCTCGCCCGGACGTGGGTCACCGGGGCCCCACTCTGGAGCCAGGCCCGGAGGTGGGGCACGTTGGCGAGCGCCTGGTGGCCGGGCTTTCACCCATGGAGCTCGGCCGGGCACAGCCCGAAGAGGAGACGTGGGTCCCCCTTCCCATGGGCTCACCACCTATGGGAGGGGCCAAAGGGGTCGGGTGCAATGTGGGATGGGTGGTGGCCGAGGGCGGGGACCCTGGCGGTCTGATCCTCGGCTACAGAAGCTGGCCATTGGGACATGGAATGTCACCTCTCTGGTGGGGAAGGAGCCTGAGCTAGTGTGTGAGGTTGAGAGGTTCCGGCTAGAAATAGTTGGACTCACCTCAACACATGGCTCTGGCTCTGGAACCAGTTTCCTTGAGAGGGGTTGGACACTCTTCCACTCTGGAGTTGCCCCTGGTGAGAGGCGCCGAGCAGGAGTGGGCATACTTGTTGCCCCCCATCTTGGTGTCTGTACGTTGGGGTTCACCCCGGTGAACGAGAGGGTAGCCTCCCTTCACCTACGTGTGAGGGGATAATAATAATAATAATAATGAATTCCATTTATAATGCACTTTTCATTAATAAAAATCTCAAAGTGCTACAAAGTGTAATAAAGCAAAGATCAAAATAAAACAAGTGATAAAATCAAATAAAATCAATAATAATATCGACTAAGATCAAAGATAAAATCATGTGGATGCAGATTAGGCTTGCTTAAAAAATAAATAAAATAAAACAAGTGATAAAATCAAGTAAAATCAATAATGATATCAGCTAAGATCAAAGATAAAATCATGTGGAGGCAGAATAGGCTTGCTTAAAAAGAAAGGTCTTTATGCTGCTTTTAAAGTCAACCAGTGACTGTGGAGCTCTCAGGTCATCAGGGAGGGAGTTCCACAGGCGGGGGGCAGCCACACAGAATGCTCGGTCTCCCATGGTCCTCAATTTGGTCCGAGGAATATGAAGGAAATTACTGTTCTGTGATCGTAGAGACCGGGTGGATGAATATGGTGCAAGAATGTCCTTTAGATAGTCAGGTGAAGTGCCGTGCAAGCATTGATGGGTAATGAGAGCAGTTTTGTATTGAATTCTGTAGGTGACAGGAAGCCAATGGAGGTTATGGAGAATGGGTGTAATATGTTCAAATTTACGAACTCTCAACAGAATCCTTGCTGCACTGTTTTGAATGTATTGAAGTTTCTGAAGGTTTTTGCCAGGGATACCAATAAACAGGGAGTTGCAGTAGTCGAGCCTGGAGGAGACAAAGGCATGGACGAGTTTCTCAGCATCAGGAAAAGTCAGAGATGGGCGAAGTCTGGAGATGTTTCGAAGATGGAAGAAGCAGGTTTTAAACAGATGCTTAATGTGATTTTCAAATGTAAGATGAGAGTCCATTTTTATTCCAAGATTTGTAACAGAGGTGGAGAGGGGGATGTCTTGACCAGAGAAGGAGATTGTTGTTAAAGTTGATGTTTGTATCTGGTGAGGGGTGCCAATCAATATGGCCTCAGTCTTCGAGCAGTTTAATTGAAGAAAATTCTGATTCATCCATGCCTTTATTTCCTCCAGGCAGGCAGAGAGAACAGTGAGTGAAGACGGAGATAGGGATGATGATGATGTTCCAGTCCTGATGTAAAGCTGTGTGTCGTCGGCATAGCAGTGAAAAGAAATGTTGAACTGATTGATAATTTGACCTAAAGGCAGCATGTAGAGGGAAAACAGCAGGGGCCCCAGAACTGACCCCTGAGGGACACCACAGGAGACACCGACTGTCTGGGAAGTGGCATTGCCAAGGCTAACACATTCCAGCCTATCGGAGAGGAAAGATCTGAACCAGTCCAGGACAATGTCACAGAGACCGACCTCCACATGAAGACGGTGGAGGAGGATATTATGGTCCACAGTGTCGAAGGCTGCAGTGAGGTCAAGGAGGACAAGGATGGAGGGAGAACCAGTGTCAGCAGCCATGAGGACATCATTTGTTACTCTCAGCAGTGCAGTCTCAGTACTGTGAGCTGCTCTGAATCCAGACTGGAA
>JBBPBX010005019.1:0-30449 GCA_038048925.1 Garcialebias charrua
ACATATTTTCTTGAGAGTATGCGTGGCATCGTTTAACCACGGCTCAACTCTTGGTTTGGTGGATTTAAACCGAAGAGGAGCGATGGAGTCTAAAATGTCAGAGCAGGTGATTTGGAAAGAGAGAAGGAAGTCCTCTGGACAAAATTCATTTGTACTTGAAATTGAAAAGTCCATAAAAGCAGTGGTAAACAGTCCAGCGGTCTCAGGAGTAAAAATACGAAGCCAATGACCTGCAACAGCAGGCCTACTGACAGGTAGTGGGACTGAAAACTCTAACATGATGGGGAAATGATCTGAGATGGCAGTTTCAGATTTTTCACAGAGTGAGATGGATAGCCCATGAGATATAATAAGGTCCAAGGTATGTCCAAGAAGGTGAGTTGGCCCACGCACAGACTGTATTAAGTTAAAAGATGTTAAAAGATTAATAAAATCAGAGGCTAATTGATCGGACGGGTAACAAACATGAATATTAAAATCTCCACAAAAAAGTAAATTTTAAAATTTAAAGGAGTTTTTAACGTAGGAGCTGCTGCCTAATGTGTCCCCCTCCATATATGGGCATTGACGTCACTGAAGTATCCGCCTTGAATGCAGGCGGAGCATCATGCATCTACAGCTTCCTTATTTCTGACCAGAGTAGTTACGAATACAACTAATAAAAACGATGTGTTGCCCAGTTCTGTTGCAATAACTCGAAGGATGGCGTTTGTGTTCATTATTTCCCCAAAATCTGAAAGAATTCATAATGGATTTATAAAGTGGACTGACTAGCGAAGAAGGCTCGCACCTCGACATGAGAAATCGGGAGGTTTTGCGGGTAAGACTTTTTGCTCAATTTAATTTTTGACATCAGAACAGAATGAATAATAGAGCAGGCTTTTAAATGTACCATAGTTTGGTAATATTCACGCCACTTTTTCATGAAAATCTTAAAGGGGATTTAAACTGGTAGAGCGGTGTGTGTTTGCTGTTTGTAACCGCACGGGTGACGGTGTGTCCTCCAGGTTAAACACGTCAGACACACTTTCAGACAGAACAGTGTTTAACTTACCCCAAGCTGCAAAACAGTCGATCTGAAGAGGAAGCTTTTCTAAAATGGGCACAGGCTCGTAAGCTTCATGCATCCTGAAGCGTCTTGATTCAGTTGAGCTGGATCGAGCCCTGCTCGGAGTTATCGAACAGCTGACTTTAAGCTTCACACGTCGCCATACACCAGAGGTTTAGCGTGTCGACGGTGAATAAAAAAATAATAAAATAAGTGGTCCTGAACCCACAGCCCACCAGGAAATATTTAGAACCTTGTGCAGCCACGTAAGACACGAGTTTAACTGCAGTTTTAACTCTCACTCTCATAAGCCTCCATTGCGAACTCACTCCGTGCCTTCTGAGTGGAGCCTGTATTTACGTCACTCCAGACTTCGGCAATCTTTGGCGGGGTTTCCGGATGTTTCCGGGACTCCGTTGTTTTTTTTGTTTTTTTTTTACACTCGCCTGGCCCAAATGCAAAAATGAAAATAGACATCATATTCTACTACAGTAATTGTCCAATATGGTGAATTGTTACTGTCACGGTGGGTGTTGTCCTTTAATAATCAGTAAGACTAGAAAAGTGCCACAGAAATCCAATCAATTTGTAGTACTTAACTGCCATCAACATTGTAAGTACCAAGTACTAACAGTAAGTGACTTCAAAAAATGTTCAATACAAAAACAACTGGACATTATTTGTAACAGAAGACGTTTCGCTCCTCATCCGAGGAGCTTTCTCAATTCAAAGAGCTGAGAGTGTGGGGTTCAGGTTTTAAAGGCTAAGATAAGATACACACTTACCTATGTAGATTGACAAATCAAACCTCACACCTTAATAGTGGGGGTTTCTTAGGGTCTTTGTTAAGGCTCCAGTATAGCTCTGCGCACGGCCGTACGCTGGTCCGTACGCGCGTAATTTACGCAGATAGTTCACTCCCATAGCTCAGCGTGAGGCTCCAGTGTTTTTGCACCAAATTCTATGACGCTGATTGGTCATTTGCTGACACGCCTACTGAATTGATTGACAGGTCGGGTGGAAAAAAAAAGACGAGAACCGGCAGCTTCTGCCACAGCGGTGTTCTGTGTTTATATGTTAATACAAAGTTCTAAAAAATAAACTAAAAACAGGGAGCACTGGTACTGCAACCCACACATCAGATCATTACACCAGGAAATCTGTAGAACCTCGCGCAGCCACGTTGGACCCGAGTTTAATTTGCTCGTGACAAATTCATTCATTTCCTTATCATTTCAATCATGGAGTCTCCGGAGGAGGAAGCGATCTCTTGACTTTTGGCAAAAAAGCAAAAGAAAAGGCCAGATCAGGGATGAAGAATAGGAATTTAATACATTTGTGTCGCATACAAAACAATCCAGCGCCAGGTAGTTTATTGTGCGACAACGCGCTTGCCTTCGCGGTCGTAAAAATTTAGCTTTGCGCGTACATGCCCTGCGGGGGTACGCTTGTGCCTCTGCGTACAAACGGCGTTGAGCGGCATACGGCCGAACGTAGAGCTATACTGGGGCCTTAAGTCTAATTCAAAGACGACGCTCCTCTGTTCCCATCAGGTGTGAAAACTGGCTGAGAATCAGTCCTAAAGCTGCATTATTCGTTTATGAAAGTTGGAATCTGAGACCTCCCCTCAGTTAAGAGACAGTTTTTCTCTCTTAACATAAACAACTTCCTTCACCCCACTCTCAAACCATCTGTGTTCACGTTCCAAAATGTGCACATTCTGGTCCTCAAATGAGTGTCCCTTGTCCGTGAGGTGGAGGTGAACAGCTGAGTTTTGTCCAGAGGAGGTGGCGCTCCTGTATTGAGCCATGTGTCTGTGAAGAGGCTATTTAGTTTCCCCAATGTGGATGTCTGGACAGTCCTCGCTACACTGGACCACATAAACTGCACCACTAATAAACGTCTCAATGTCTCTGAAACTCCAGCAACATACGGTATGTTGCGGGAGTTTCAGAGACATTGAGACGTTTATTTTCTAAACACAACATCCCAGTGGCTTTTAAACCCGAAAATACATTACGGCAAAGACTGGTTCATCCCAAAGATCCAGTCCCCCAGCACAAACAGAGTAATATTGTGTATGCTGTTCAGTGTCAGGAGGGCTGTGATCAGTCTTATATCGGGGAAACTAAACAGCCACTGGCCAAAAGGATGGCCCAGCACAGAAGATCAACATCATCAGGTCAGGACTCTGCGGTCTACACTCATCTCCAGGCCAGCGGTCACTCTTTCAGGGATGAAGATGTTCACATCCTTGATAGAGAGGAACGATGGTTTGAGAGAGGAGTAAAGGAGGCCATCTTTGTGAAAAGAAACCGTCCATCATTAAACAGAGGTGGAGGCCTCCGGGTTCAACTGTCCCCCTCTTACAATGCTGTTATTGCTAGTATCACTCAGCCCTCTGTGAATAGCAAACAACCATCAGGGTGCTAACGATCCATCGTTAGGCTGATGGTCCTCCTTGATCATGTGAGCAGCTGGTTTCAGCTGTCATCAGCCAACTGGTTGATCCACTGTGAGAGGGTGCTATTTATAAGACTGAGCTGAATACAGCAGCTCAGACTGAGGAAGT
Source organism: Garcialebias charrua (assembly GCA_038048925.1). NCBI lineage: Eukaryota > Metazoa > Chordata > Actinopteri > Cyprinodontiformes > Rivulidae > Garcialebias > Garcialebias charrua. The sequence goes on from JBBPBX010005019.1 coordinate 3,621, forward strand.
CTTTCGGACGAAAGACGAAACGTTTCTACAATTTTTTTGCTTTGTTTTGTTTTGTTTTTTGAATGTCCAGAGGACCAGACTTAGCTTTTTTTAGATATAACGGGGATATTTGTAGCTTTTAAGATCTTTAAATAAAATATGCAAACTATTGCCTTAACATGGGGTTTGAATTAGTAATTTTACAATGAACAAGGTTAGTGAGTGCAATGACTTTCATAAAGCCTGAAGCTGTTCTTTTTTTGTTCTCTGCACATTTGTGTAGATAACACATTTTTTTCCCAGTGTAGGTCCACATTCTTTTCTCTGGGTGTTTCCTCTCCCTATCTCGACTCTGGTAAGGCTTTGCTAGTAAACATTCTGGTTGTTCTGTTGCCATGCCAACTAAGCAACAAATATTTGGAGCTATGTGGCACCTTCTACCAACATTCCAGGATTGGCTGTTTTGGAAAGTTGTCCTGTCAGTCATCTCTTTCTGTCCTCACCCACTCTATTAAACAGTCAGCTTGCCCCCTCTTTTTCTCTCTTGCTCTCTGTTCAAACTTTTTCCACTCCCATTAGATAAATGGTCCCTTTGTCTTCTGTTTAAATTACCTCAAAAACACCATTTAGAACAAATGGGTTTGTGCAACAGCTGTAACATAACAGGGCACCCATATCAAAGAGAGTCAGAGAGTCTTTATTGTCATTTGCACCGCATGTGGTACATGTGATGAAAACGAGATTATGTACACGGGGTCCCAGTTACATCCAACAACAAATGCAAGAGAAAAACAGTAATAACATCTAGAATTAACTAAGAAAAACATCAACTAGTAATACACTAAGCCCTAATATAGTGGAAAAACATCATTATAAACAGCAGCACGAACATGAGTCTGTATGAGCAGATGGTCACAGATGAACACAGCAACAAGAAAACAGATCAGCATCAGCATGATGTGATATTTTGCAGTGTTTATTTTAATTTTATTTTTATTTATTCATTCATGAGTCTAACAGCCTCAGGGTAGAAGAGAGAGACTGTGTGAAAACTGTTGCAAAAGTTAAGTTGAGGTTCACAGATTTAAAGAAATGTTGGTAAACTAGCATCCGATTTGAGAAAATGTTAGGTATGAATTCTTAAAAAGTTAAATTGTCTGTATGGCACCACAGTAACTAAAACCTGTGATGTCAGCAAGCACTTGGTTGTCGGCTTTATTGCTTAAAATGTGGTCAGGTCTTTTTGTAATTTGAGAAGGCAATGCAGGCATGGAAATAAATTATTTTTCTCAACTTTGGGTCTAGGAACTGTGCAATTTTAAAAAGCAAATATAAATATAGTGTATTTTATTGTCTACTAGTTTCTTTTCAAGTATTGACAATCACCAAAAGGCAATGTTTGTTAGCACCAGATCTCTTGAACAAATATATGATTATTATGAAAACTTTCAGAAATTTATCAGTGGATGTTCATATTCATCTGATTAACATTTGGAGTCACCTCAATGGCTGCTAAAGCCAACGGAACTTAAAATCACATTAATAGCTGTACAGTAACTCTTTCATTGTTACAGATATTGACGTAAAATGACGTGTTAGTAGTGGTCATTCAGACCACACATTCATAGCAAAACATTTCTGATGTACTGCTGGTCAAAGCAGATGGCAGCAGATGGCAGCTTGTCCTGAGTCTGGTTCTGCTGCCCAAATTATCTTCTTCTTCTGTGAGGTTTTACGGCAGCTTACAACCTTCTGGTGAGCCTAAATGTAGGGCAGGAATGCTTTAAACTGAGTGTGACACACGAATCATCTACTAAACTCAAAGCACCTGCACAGGTTTCCCCAGGTGTCGTTAAATTGCTTCAGTTTGGTTCAATTGTCTCAGTTGGGTTCAATATGGGGAAGACTGCAGACATAACAACTGGCCAGAAGACCATCATTGATACCCTCCATAGGATGGGTAAGCCACAAAATTTCATAGCTAAGGAGACTGGCTGTTCATAGCGTGCTTTGTCCAAGCATATCAATGGAAAGTCTAGTAAGTGGAAGGACAAAATGTGGCAGGAGAAGATGCACCAGCAAAAGCGATGACTGTGGAATTCAGCGGATTGTAAAACCAAGAAGATTCCAGAATCTGGCAGAGATCAGGAAAGAGCAGAATGAGGCGGGAGTCACAGCTTCAAAAACCACCACATTCAGACACATCCGGGAGATCGGCTACAACTGTCGGGTTCCTCGGTCCTCTTTTCTGATGAAAGTAAAATGCTGGTGAAGATTCTCAGTCATCCAGGACATGATAAAATCAAAAAAAGGTGTTCAATACAGAAACAACTGGACTTTATTTGTAAAAGAAGACGTTTCGCTTCTCATCCGAGGAGCTTTCTCAAGTCAAAGAGCAGAGAGTGAGGAAGCAAGGTTTTAAAGGCTGAGATAAGATACAACATACCTATGTAAATTTACAAATCACACCTCACACCTTAACAGTAGGGGTTTCTTAAGGTCTTTGTTAGTCTAATTCACAGACGAGGCTCCTCTGTTCCCATCAGGTGTGAAAATCATCTGGGAATCAATCCTAAAGCTACATTATACGTTTTTGAAAGTTGTAATCTGAGATCTCCTCCTCTGTTAAGAGAAGGCTTTAATCTCCTAATATAAACAGCTTCCTTCACACCCCTCTCAAACCACCTGTGTTCTCGTTTCAAAATGTGCACATTCTGGTCCTCAAATGAGTGTTCCTTGTCTGTGAGGTGGAGGTGAACAGCTGAGTTTTGTCCAGAGGAGATGGCTCTCCTATATTGGGACATTCATCTGTGAATAGGCTGTTTAGTTTCTCCAATGTAGAGGTCTGGACAGTCCTTGCTGCACTGGACCGCGTACACTACACCACTCTGTTTGTGTGTGGGTATTTTGTCCTTAGGGTGGACCAGGCTCTGTCTGTGGACCAGGTCAATCTGGTTTGTCTGTCTAAGGACAAAACACCCACACACAAACAGAGTGGTGTAGTGTACGCAGTCCAGTGCAGCGAGGACTGTCCAGACCTCTACATTGGAGAAACTAAACAGCCTATTCACAGACAAATGTCCCAACACAGGAGAGCCACCTCCTCTGGACAAAACTCAGCTGTTCACCTCCACCTAAAGGACAAGAGACACTCATTTGAGGACCAGAATGTGCACATTTTGGACCGAGAACACAGGTGGTTTGAGAGGGGTGTGAAGGAATCTGTTTATATTAAGAGAGAAAAGCCTTCTCTTAACAGAGGAGGAGGTCTCAGATTCCAACTTTCAAAAAGGTATAATGCAGCTTTAGGACCGATTCCCAGATTATTTTCACACCTGATGGGAACAGAGGAGCCTAGTCTGTGAATTAGACTAACAAAGACCTTAAGAAACCCGTACTGTTGAGGTGTGATTTGTCAATTTACATAGGTATGTTCTATCTTATCTCAGCCTTTAACACTACTTTGACTTATGGTGTGCTCACACCAAGCAGCGTTTTGGCAGCAGGAGCGTCCAGTTTACATGTAAAGTAGATGGGGGACGCGCTTCCAGCAGCTTCTTGGCGTCGGGCGTCACGTGACGTGCGTGTTGAGCGTGCTAAGAAGCGTTTTTCCGTGCACGTGAACCGGCTTCCGCCTCCAAACCGAGCATTCAACATGCTGAAGATTTCGCGGTTCAAACTTTCAGACGCCGCTCAACTCTACCCGATTGGTTGGTGTGTCAACCAATCAGGGAGAGTCGGGGGAGAAGAGCGGGGGTCAGGGGGAGAGTCCCTATGTGACGCGGAAACGAGGGTGCGCGCGCACTATGTGACGTATTGTTTGTCGAAAAAAAAAGAAAAGACCCGCGAGGTCGTGGACTATGGAAGAGAAACTCATTGTAGCTGTGTGTTCGCGACAATTCCTTCACGACCAGTCAAGTCTGCTCGACAGAGACGGAAATAAACAGCTCCTCGCCTGGCGGAGTGAGCAGGACTCTGTGCGCAGGACTCTGTATACCGGTAAGCTCCTCCCACACACCCAGCAGCTTCTGGCTTCTGGCGTTCAGGTTTGAACACGCTGCATTCACAAGTGCGTCCACTTGCGTGCGTGAGGAGCTTTTTGGAGGTTCAAAACGCTGCTTGGTGTGACTGTACCATAAGGCTGCACTTTTTTGCACAAGTGAACTTGGCTTCTATATCCCCCGGTCCCTTTCAGTGGGCTATATAATGTCGATTCAAATGCTAATGACCCTGCTAAAGACCCATTAATTGTACACCTACATCCCCCCACCCCCTACCCCTCAGTCCAAAATCCTTGGACCCAATGCAGGCCTTGTATAACACATAAGCATTTATCGCTGCCAGGTCAAGCATGTTGTAGAACACGGCAATGGGCCGCACCGTATATAAATGTGCAATCTGGTCCATTATACCGGTGAGTCAGTTGACCTCAGGTCATGTGACTGTCGGTCCGTCAGTTGACCTCATGTCATGTGACCTGTGTCAGTCCGTCAGTTGACCTCATGTCGTGTGACCTGTGTCGGTCCATCAGTTGACTTCATGTCATGTGACCTGTGTCGGTCCGTCAGTTGACCTCAGGTCATGTGACCTGTGTCGGTCCGTCAGTTGACCTCGGGTCATGTGACCTGTGTCGGTCCGTCAGTTGACCTCAGGTCATGTGACCTGTGTCGGTACGTCAGTTGACCTCATGCCGTGTGACCTGTGTCGGTCCGTCAGTTGACTTCATGTCGTGTGACCTGTGTTGGTCCGTCACTTGACCTCAGGTCATGTGGCCTGTGTCGGTACGTCAGTTGACCTCATGCCGTGTGACCTATGTTGGTACATCAGTTGACCTCGGGTCATGTGACATGTGTCGGTCCGTCATGTGACCTGTGTCGATCCATCAGTTGACTTCATGTCGTGAGACCTATGTCGGTCCGTCAGTTGACCCCAGGTTATGTGACTTGTGTCGGTCCGTCAGTTGACCTCGGGTCATGTGACCTATGTCGGTCCGTCAGTTGACCTCAGGTCATGTGACTTATGTCGGTACATCAGTTGACCTAGGGTCATGTGACCTGTGTCGGTCCATCTGTTGACCTCAGGTCATGTGACCTGTGTCGGTACGTCAGTTGACCTCATGTCGTGTGACCTGTGTCGGTACATCAGTTGACCTCGGGTCATGTGACCTGTGTCGGTCCGTCAGTTGACCTTAGGTCATGTGACCTATGGCGGTCCATCAGTTGACTTTATGTCATGAGACCTATGTCGGTCCGTCAGTTGACCCCAGGTTAATTGACCTGTGTCGGTCCGTCAGTTGACCTCGGGTCATGTGACCTGTGTCGGTCCGTCAGTTGATCTCAGGTCATGTGACCTATGTCGGTCCGTCAGTTGACCTCAGGTCATGTGACCTGTGTCGGTCCATCAGTTGACTTCATGTCGTGTGACCTATGTCGGTCCGTCAGTTGACCTCAGGTCATGTGACCTGTGTCGGTCCGTCAGTTGACCTCAGGTCATGTGACCTGTGTCGGTCCGTCAGTTGACCTCGGGTCATGTGACCTGTGTCGGTCCGTCAGTTGACCTCAGGTCATGTGACCTGTGTCGGTCCATCAGTTGACTTCATGTCGTGTGACCTATGTCGGTCCGTCAGTTGACCTCAGGTCATGTGACCTGTGTCGGTCCGTCAGTTGACCTCGGGTCATGTGACCTATGTCGGTCCGTCAGTTGACCTCAGGTCATGTGACCTGTGTCGGTCCGTCAGTTGACCTCAGGTCATGTGACCTATGTCGGTCCATCAGTTGACCTCGGGTCATGTGACCTGTGTCGGTCCATCAGTTGACCTCAGGTCATGTCAGTTGACCTCGGGTCATGTGACCTGTGTCGCTCCATCAGTTGACCTTGGGTCATGTGACCTGTGTCGGTCCGTCAGTTGACTGGTCAGGTGTAGGTGACCTGTGTCGGTCCATCAGTTGACCTCAGGTCATGTGACCTGTGTCGGTCCGTCAGTTGACCTCAGGTCATGTGACCTGTGTCGGTCCGTCAGTTGACCTTCAGGTCATGTGACCTGTGTCGGTCCGTCAGTTGACCTCAGGTCATGTGACCTGTGTCGGTACATCAGTTGACCTCATGCCGTGTGACCTGTGTCGGTCCGTCAGTTGACTTCATGTCGTGTGACCTATGTTGGTCCATCACTTGACCTTAGGTCATGTGACCTGTGTCGGTACGTCAGTTGACCTCATGCCGTGTGACCTGTGTCGGTCCGTCAGTTGACCTCATGTCATGTAACCAGTGTCGGTCTGTCAGTTGACTTCATGTCGTGTGACCTGTGTCATTTTGTCAGTTGACCTCATGTCATGTGACCTGTGTCGGTCCGTCAGGTGACGGACAACAATAGTTCAAGCATGTTGTAGAACACAGCAATGGGCCACCTGCATGTCCCGGCACACACCGTATATACATGTGCCAAGGACAAGGAGAGAGACAGTACTTGTAAGCAAAATAATTTATTTGACAGAACATCAAAGTTACAGGATAGTCAGCACAGCAGAATAAGACAATTTTATGCATAAAATTGTTCTGGAGCAGACAAAGCTTTCCGTTCAGTGGATGTCCCAAAATGTTCAACTGTGAGATAACTTCAGGGTCTGTTATGTGTGAATTCAGGTCAGGGCCTCTCTTCTGACTAAGGGGGAAGTGCAGAGTCTTACTTACCTGGTGGAAACATTGGAATGCAGTCTGGTGTGGTGGGGGTGTCTGAGTTGTGTGCCCGCATATTTATAACAAAAGGCAGTTAATGTCCCACTAAGTGTTGAGGAGAAGGATCTTGAAAATTCAGTCATTCTAGTGCTAGACACCAGATCTCAAAAACACGTCTCTTGTGTACGTGGAGAGTCTGAGTAGGTCCCGCCCGTGCACCCTGTATTGTGTTTATCACATTAGTGGGTAAACCGGAAGCCATTAGCCTGTCCCTCTCAGCTGCCAGGCCCAAAGCTGCCACAGGTCAGCTTGGGTCAGCAGTTCCCTGTGGATGGGCAGCTTCCAGGGTGTTCCTACTAGGAGTGAAATCACTTCTGCAAACCAGGCCTTCTTTGGCCATCTGGGTGCTACTTGTGTTAGAGAGAGTGCCCCCCTACGTACTCTCTCCAGTGTTGCTTGGATCAGATGGATGGGGAGAAAAGCGTAATAACGCCTCCCTGCCGGCCACTCGTATGCCAGCGCATCCACCCCCGTGGTACTTTCATGTCCAGTATGGAATGAAACAGGGCACAATGGATGTTGCTACTGCAAGCGTAAAGATTTACGCTTGCCCTTCCGTACCGTGCCCAGATCTGGTTCACGATACGTGGGTGCAAGCGCCACTCTGAGGGTACGGGGGCTCCTCTTGAGAGGGCGTCTGCCCTGTAGTTTAGCTCCCTAGCACGTGAGTAGCTCTCAGTGACAGGACTTGTGAGCTTCACCACATGAACTTTTTTTGGGTTAGCACCAGGAGGGATGGGGACAGAGTCCCCCTTCCCTGTTGATGTAAGCCACAGTAAACCTGTTGTCTGATTTTATCAGGACGTGTTGGTGTTTGATCAGGTCTTTCCTGTAAAAATGTCTCAGTGAAAGAAACACTGCTGAGAGCTCCAAGTAATTTATGTGGAACCGGGCTTCCTGCTGATTCCAGACACCTTGTACATGCTAGCCTCTGCATAGCCCCCCTACCCCATCATTGAAGCGTCTGTTGTCACCAGGACTCGAGACAATACTCTGTCCAGTGTGACGCCTTGGCTGGACACTGTGGGGTCTCTCCACGGCCTCAGGGCTTTCATGCACTCTGAGCCAACTGTTATCCCCCGTCTGTCGCGCGGGACTGAGTGTAACTGTTTGTGCAACCACATCTAGAAAAGGCGCATATTTAGCAGAGCAAAAGGAATGCAACCAATGGCTGCCACCAAGAGGCCTAATAGGTGCTGGCAAAGTCTGGGTGTTTGAAAAACGAATATCTGCGCAACAAAATATCTCCATACATACATGTTCGGATATTTTAAATGATCGTCTACATGTACCCATTTTTTCACCACAGAGCGTTGTAAAGAATAGGCCCAACCCATAGGTGGCAGTGTAGTGTAATCATAACCCTTCAAAGCAACCACAACTTCCTGTTATTATGGCGCCTGGAGGTTTGTTTGTGTAGACAGACCGCGAGGTTGAACTACTATTAAATGCTGTGTTGGAGTACAAAGTTAATAAAACGCAGGAAAATGTTGACTGGGAATAATGTCAGAGCAGGTATGTTGACATTTTAGCGCTTTCTTTAGAGCATTATGTGATGTCAGCGCCGCATCAGCTGTCGCAGAAATATGTAATTCTCCGGTTCTGAAAGTCCCCACGCAAACCCGAAAGAGGAGAATTCTCAAATCTCCACTTTGGTCAGAGTTTTTGTTATTATTCATTTATAGTTACATAAACCGGAGTTCATGTGTGGATGAAAGGCCAAACCGCATGATAAACTATTCGGTTTTACTGATATCCGGCTACGTGTGTACAGGGCCTAAGAGGTACAGTCCTACCTAGCTGAAAAAACGCTAGGCAGAGATGAAGGTCTTAAACCCGTTTCTCTGAGAGACTTGCTCTGTATAAAATGGAGTTCATCTCCAGCCCCAGACAAACAGTTATTTGGGACGGAGACAGAATGCTCTTGTCTGAATTCATTACAAAACCTAGAGATGTCAGGTGTGACGTCACTAGGTCAGTGTGGGACTTTGCTTGGGTCCTGGAGGACACCAAAATCAGCAAGTCATCGAGATAATTCAACACTCTCATGCCCTGGTTCCTCATGGGTGCCAGGGCCGCTTCCAGGCATTTTGTGAATGTCCTGGGGGGCAGTGCAGAGCCCGAAAGGGAGTACCTGGAATTCGTACACTGCGTCTCTGAACGCGAAGCGCAGGAACTTTCTGTGGTTGCGCAAAATGCTGATGTGGAAGTATGCATCTTTTAAATCGATTTTGCAGAAGTAATCTTTCGGGCGATCCGAGTGAATTACTTGTTTAACGTCAACATTTTGAATTTGTATGAACAAAGCCATCTGTTCAGACTCCTCAGATCCAAAATCGGCCTTAGGCCTCCGTCTTGTTTTGGTACAACAAAGTACTTGCTGAAGAATCCTTTGTTTACCTCGTGAGCAGGGACAGTCCTCACTGACTGCACCTTTCTGCAGCATAGAGCAAATCTCCTCTCTCAGAACAGATGTGCGAGCCTGTGATATTGTTGTCATGGTTATCCCAGAAAAGGCTGGTGGCCGCTTTGAGAACTGCAACCTATGGCCGACCGTTATGGTCATCATGACCCAGTGACCCGGGCTAGACACTGTCCATGCTTCTGCCTGCGCAGCAAGTCTGGAGGGCATGTTCACTGCAGGGTTTACATGTCTCAGGAGGGGAGGGGGTGAGTGAGTGGCCCCTCCTGACCTGTTTTTCTGAGGGCTTATCTCTCCCTCCGCGGAAGGTAGAGGTTCTGTCTGTGAAAGACAGGCCTCTTCCCCCACAGCTTAGGCTCATTAGGCTCTCTGACTGTCTGTGTCTTATCAGAGAGGGTGGGGAGGGGGGGGGGAGGCTGTGTACTCCAGCACCCCTCGCTCTTTATTGACACATTTTTCAATAAAAAATTGTGGGGTTTTCCCTTTAATGCTAACTCGAGACACAGGGCATTTTGTCCATTTTGAGACTTTATTGTCGTGTTCAAACAACAGTTTCACTTTATTACACAAACATTTGAGTGATTTTGTGTGTTTAAATGTTCTGGACCAGTTAGTCGTGGTTTCTTTAACACATTCACTGGTGATAAGAGTTCGGCTCTCCTTTTTCCGCTTGGGTGGAGACGCCTGAAAAGTTTGAGAAGCAGCTCCTGTTCAGGTTGGCTTCTGCTTTCTGTCACGGCCCGTAGAGGAGGTTCTGGGTTGGCCCGCTTGGCGTGGAATGAACCTGTGCTTCGACCAGGCCTGGCCCGCCTGAGACAGGTGTCCATGCTGCTTTGGAACGGATTTCAGCCGCTGTTCCCCATCGAGCGTCTGTCTTTTATAGCCGGGCGTCGAGTGAGGGAGCGATGGCGTTGCTGTGGGCCTCTCTGTCCACTCGGGTCTCTGGGCTGCGTAAAATGCTTTCTGGGCATACCTTCACGCAGGGCCTCCTCCTGTTTCCTCCTCTGATCCAGTCTACTCTGGATCCTTTCTAGGGCCCTGCCAAACAGTCCCGAGGGCTCGATGGTGTGGTAGAGGAACGGGTTCCGCTGGCCTACATGGAGGTCAGTGAGTGTCAACCAAAGGTGACGCTGAGCGATAACGATCTCAGCCATACTCTTCCCTTGGACGATGGCTACAGAGCCGGTGAGGGGAAGGATGAAGTCCGCCGCTCTGCGGGCCTCGTCTAGAGCCTTGGCAGCTTCCTTTTTGTTGGTGGTCTGTTGGAGCTCCAGCAGCTTCTCAGCCTGGTAGGCCTGTAACATTATTGCAGCATTCATGGCACAGACCGCGAGGGCCTGAGCGCGGTAGCTCTTCTCCAGATGGAGAGCTAAGAAACGGCAGGCTTTGCTGGGTAGTATGGGCTTGGAGCCCGAAGTTCTGGGGGCCAAATGTACTGTCAAAGTCTCGTCCATCTGAGGAATGTGGGCCATGCTAGCCATCTCCATGCCCTCGACATCCAGAAACTGGGAGAGAGACAGTGTCAGTGGAGCTCTGGGTTCAGCCCAGGCACGTGTTAACTCCGTGTGAAAGTCCGGGAAGATGGGCATCCTGTGCCTCGTGGCTGACTGTTGCTTCACGAAAAAATAGCTCCCCGCCAGTCTCGTTACCTGTTGTTGAGGTGGGGGTTCTGGCCACGTTATGTTCAAAGCCTCCGCAGCTCTGCGACACAGCTCGAACAGAGCGGATGTGGACCCGTCTGCCTCTGGTTGACCTGCCGCCGGGCTCAGGGAGAAGTCTTCATCCTCCCCCTCTTCCTTGTTTTCTGCCTCGTCATCCAACAGCTCGCCAGAGGTTGTGAGCAACCCTCGTCAGCCCTCATCAAGTCATTCGTGTCGTAGTCCACCGTGGAGTCCCCCACGGGCGCGACAACGTCCATATTTTCGCCCCAGTCCAAGGCGCCGCTGTACTCCATCTCGTTCGCCTCCAGCTCCGCTGTTGGTGTGAGAGTCTCTAGTGGTTCTCGAGCCATGGTGTGGCCGCCCATGGCCTTGGCCACGAAGTCCACGCGCCTCTTTCGCACTGCCTCACGCAACTAGCTGCAGTGAGGGCAAGAGTCTGGGGAGTCCAAGGCAGTCTTTGCGTGGACCATTCCTAGGCAAATTGGACAGGCCTCGTGGGTGTCCGCCGCCGAGATGAAATTGCCACATTTGCTGGAGCAGGGCCAGGAGCCGGGGCTCACTGGTCTGCTACCCTTGTTGGAGTTCTTCGACTTCCTCTTGCCTCTCTCGGGAGCCATGGCCGAGAAGAGACGTCGAGCGACAACCAGTTAGCACCCGCTAAACGTGGTAATAAATCCTTTCGTCACATTGTTCATGGTGTTAGCCAGTTAGCTCCGTTAGCTTAGCAGGCTAGGTGTGGCGCAGTTAGCGTCCTGCTAGCTGGACGGCGAAACAGCATAAAAAGACTTCTTTCTTTTCTTAAAGAAAAAATATATCGACGGCACTAGGTTAGCATCAGTTAAACAAAGCGCTCGCATGGAGTCCTCTGTGACGCTCTGGGCAGGGAGCAGGCTCACCTCCGGTCGAGCAGTTCAGTCACGCGAGGCAATCCTGCGAAGTTCAGGTGTGTGAAGCGAGGTGAAGTGCACAAAGAGGACGTACGTTGTGCGTCACCATCTTTTATGCAAGGAGGGTGGAGCCTCCTTGCTGATGTTGACGCTTACTTGCCTTAAAAGGCGTGACTGTATTGCTTCAGGTGGACCGCGCAGTAGCGCAATTCCCATAGCCATGCTGTTGGACCGTAGTGGACGGATAGGGAACTGCCTTGAACTTGGAGTTTCTAACAGATCATCACCAGCCATCCTGGCAAAAGATCCAGTTCGTCTGCTGAATCAGCTCAGAAATTCAACTTATAGAGACGTGGAGTCTCACTTTTTTTTTTTTTTTTGCACAGTCAAAAAAAAAAAAAAAAGCTCCAAGAAGGGCCAAATTGAGGTGGAGGTGGACTACATAGCCCTGCCCCATAGGTGTGTTCCTTCTCCAGATGGTTGAAGGAGGTGTGAACTGCTAAAGCAATAGCATCATCTGTGGACCTGTTTGCTCTGTACAGTATGTGAACTTTTGGGGATCCAGGGTGTCAGGGAGGGAGGGAGGAAATAGCTGTTTGAAAATGTTAATGTTGAAGATGTTTGTAAGAATTAAAAAAAAGAAGCAGTTTGGTCCCTGTGAATAGTTTTGGCAAGAAGAACACATGTTGCATCCAGATTATATTAATGCGTGGGAAATAAAACATTTTCTTGGATGACATTGTAGATGAGGTATGATCCCTTTATCTAAATTTGATTGTGGCAGTTTAAAAACAGCACAGTGAAGTGGGAGAGATTTTTCCTCAAAAAATATGTTGAAAGCATTCAGCATAGTGCTGTGATCTGTGCATGAAGTCATAGCTATATGTATTATTTGACATTTGTAATTTTTGGTCTCAAATACAACAAATTAGTTCTAAAAAAGTTGGGGCATTGTGTGAAGTGTAAATAAAAACAGATTTAAATTATTTGCAGATCTAATAAACCAAGAATTTATTCACAATGGAGCATTATAAAAAGATCAAAGTTTTAAACTAAGAAATTGTATCATCACAGACCACCATCACAGACATTTACACTTCGAGATGCAGGAAAAGAGCCACCTGCATCATGAAAGACCCCACTCACCCAGCACACACACTCTTTGCCCCACTCCCCTCAGGACGGAGGTTGAGGAGCATCAAATGTAGAACCACTAGACTGAGGAACAGCTTCTACCCTGAGGCTGTTAGACTCATGAATAAATAAATAATAAGAATAATCACTGTGAAATATCACATCATGCTGATGCTGATCTGTTTTCTTGTTGCTGTGTTCATCTGTGACCATCTGCTCATAAAGACTCATGTTCGTGCTGCTGTTTGTAATGATGTTTTTCTATTACTCTAGGGCTTAGTGTATTTCTAGTTGATGTTTTTCTTAGTTCATATCCTAGATGTTATTACTGTTTTTCTCTTACATTTTGTTGTTGGATGTAACTGGGACCCATAATCTCATTTCATCACATGTACTACATGCGGTGCAAATGACAATAAAGACTCTCTGACTCTGACTCTCTGATTTTTTGACAGCTTCAGGACTCTTCTCCTGTTAAAAGCCATTCTGTAATTACACAGTAAGCAGTTTGCTGAAAAATGTAAGTTATTCTCTAAGGAAGACCTTTGAATGGGAGCAAATGTTCTTAAGTCTGCAGATACTGATCTGTATTGATGGAGCCTTTCCAGATCTGTGCCTACTGAACTGTGTACTGATCTACAGGCTGGGAAGTCCCTCTCCTCTTTAATACAGAGGAAATGGCAGAGGAGGGTGCTTTCATTATAGCATTTTGCGTTCCTGAGTTAACCTTTAAGTTAAACTTTCCTTAATAAATTCACGTAATGGTCAAATCAGCTGAATTAAAAAAGTAGTCTTGCCACGTGCACGCGCAGCGAGGGGATACGCCTAGTTTCTTTCAAATTTAGCAAGATAAACGCTTTAAAAAAATATTTGTTAGCTGACATTACTGTATAGCAGAAGTGTTCCTGAGCTTAACCTTTCCTTAATACATTCACGTAATGGTCAAATCTGCTGGATTTAAATTGTTTCGCTTTGACGTCTTCCAAGCGGTCGTGAAAATAAATTATAAATAAATCGAATTTTTGCTCAAACATCTCCTACAGCTAATGGGTTGTAAATATCCATCCAGTGATTACTTTCTGTAAGTTTAATCAAAATCTGTTGTGTGATTCTTGAGATATTTTGCTAACAGACACTAGTTGGGGGAGTGGTGGCGCAGAGGCTAGACGGTGGGCCTGTGATCGGAAGATTGCTGGTTCAAGCCCCGGTACAGACAACATCAAAAAATGTGGGTAGAAAAAGGTGAAACACCCACACCTGCCTCCACCTTTATTCGCCCCACTCTGGGCCCCTGAGCAAGGCCCTTAACCCCCACCATCTGCTCCCTAAACAGGTCTCTCTTGAAAATGAGTTCTCGTGGCTCAATGAGACTACCTGTATAGGAGACTACCCAGATCCGAACCGCCGGTCCACTTTGTGGAACAGCTTCGACCTCGCAGGAAAAAAATAAAAATAAAACCTCAGTTGGTTGTTCTGTGATCGAACTAAACACCAGGAAACATTATTAAGAACATTGTTTACCTTGTAGTGCTGCTGTAAATCAGCTGATTCTCACGGACTAAAGTCTGACATGTTGACGCGGTTCCGGTCCAGTCAGCAACTGGTGTGCAGCTTGTTACATGAAGCGGCCCCACTTGGTGTCAAATCTGTTGACTCTTATCCAAATTCCAGCTTTAACTTGTTAACTTGTTGACAACAACTTGTAGTAGCTGAACTTTTAGCCAGAGAGGAAAACAGGCTGCCTCGTCTGCTCTGTTTACCCCAGGCAGCACGCGTGCGCAGTAGTGAAGGTTCCAAAAATCACAGCGCCATCTAATGGCCCAGCATGGTAACTACAGTAAAGTCATGAGGACGGGGGGTGGGGGGGGAGAGAGTCGTATCCACAGAATTCGCCCATGTCAACGCAAAACTTTCAACCTAATTAACATACCCAAAAGTTCCGTTTCCCCCACACAGTGTCCGTGTAAACAGGGCCTCAGTCTCTCTCTCACACCTAGGGACAATTTAGAGTTACCAATCAGCCTAACATTCATGTTTTTTGTCTGTGGGAGGAAATCGGAGTACCCGGAGAAAACACACGCATGCACGAAGAGAACATACAAACTCCACCCAGAAAGGCCCCCGAACCGGGATTTAAACCAGGGACCTGCTCGCTGAGAGGCTGCAGCTCTATAAGTTGCGCCACCGTACTGCGCTTATGAAAAAAGTAAAAGCTTAACTATTATTATTATAATTTTTTTTTCCCGGTTCGGGCCTGTAATTACAGTTAATCTGATCAGGTTGGATTCTGAAAAAATGGCTACAGACTGGGGCTGGGTCAGGTCGGATTTTTTTAGGCCCGAGTGCAACTCTAATGAGGGTGCAAGGCCATTTAGGCACTTAAAGTGAAACTAAACCCAAATTTAACTTTTTTTAGCTGATAAACTCCCTAGAATGTGTTTAAAATGTTTCTGAGCACTATTTTGAGTTATTTTTCATGTATTTGTGCGTATTAGTTAAAATCGGCAATATTTGGTCTAAAAACGAGTATCTGTAGTCCTATGGGTTGAACTGTGGTATTGCACCCTGATTTTCTCATTAGTTTACGATTCGCACAGTCATTAATTTTCGCCCAATTTCGTCACATCCGCTGCTGCCTGTGTATAAAAGTGGAGCCACTCCCCCGAGAAGGTCACTCCCAGGTCACTCCCCCTCCAGAGTTCAGGGGTTGGATTAGCGATTAGCAACATAGCATTAGCATAGAAGAGCCACGATGTTCCAAGAAAGCTCTTCAAACTGATGTTCACCCACCCTTACACCATCAGGTTACAATCCGTTTGGAGGTGAGTACCATTTTACACCTTTCATTCCATAATTTATCTTTTGAGTACATGACGTGTTTCTTCATGTGCTGTGTTTGTGACCTGCAGCCTTGCTTCGGTGTGGCCCCACAAGGTCGTGGCGTTTTTATCTGTTGCTGATCAACGTTAGTTTGTGGTTGTGTTTAAATGCTCAAAATCTAGTGTTTCTTATGAACACCGCAGAGTGTGTGAACTCTTATGAACTCTGATAAAGAAGACCGTGACATAAAAAAACAATGGAGACTAGCTGGCGCTAATTTTAGCTGTTGTACTAGTTACAGTACGATGTTTTAGACACGGTGTACTTTTGCTGCAAATAATAATGTTGTGCATCAAAGGTATTTATAAAATAATGTGTACTTGTGAATGAGTATCATGGGCAGCAGTATTTATTTTGCACTGGGTCATCTGTTTAACAGATCAACAAAGTGAAAACAAGTACAGTATGCTTGTTTGTAAGGTGATTAAAATGTGTTGTTCTTTTTTTATTTCCATGAGGCGTTCCACATCCAATCTGAGCCGTGCTTCACAGACATCAAGCATCAAGGAGACATGTTGACATGTCACTTTGGAGGTGACATATATGAGAGCTGATTCACCAGGTACATGTATTCATGTTTTATTTATTACTTTTGTACACTACCCTCTGTCTGCAGGGGACCTCAGATGTATTTTTTAAAATTTTATGGTATTTCTGTGGGATATCCAGACCCTATTCCTTCAATTTAATGCACAAAATAATTATTAGATAATCAATTATACCCTTTTTAATTCTGCCATTTTTAACTTTCGTTTTGAACGACCGGTTTCTTGAAGTCCACGCCCTTCAACGATCTGTTCACGCCCTCTGTAACAGCCAGTATCTGTAATGTGTTGTTGTTTTAAAATTAGCTCTTTTTTTATTACTCATTTGACTTACTGTTAGTGTTAGCTTAAGATAACTTACCGAAACCCGTCTGAGCGCGCCGCAGTTTGCTGCTCCTTTTAGCATTAGACCACCCGAATCCGAAGCTAATGTTAGCTTGTTCCTCTTCCGGTTTTCGCCAGCTCCGCTCGTTGCACGCGATGAGATTTTGGGAGTTATCGCTGTTCCAGTGAAGACAACACAAAGTTCACCAAGTGTCTCCCGTAAATTAATCTGTAAGGAGAAGGTCCTCTTGCTGCGAGCCTGCTGCGAGGCTGCTGCAAGGCTGTACAGTTGAAGCTCCGCTCCATCGCGCCGGAAGAGGGTCCCGTCGAACCCGGTCCTTCCGCCTGTGGTCCGCTCGTTTAATTTTTGCCGGCTGCGCGTTGGCAGCGATCGCAAATACACTAAAAATTGAACTAAAACATAAAAATAACAATTATACTTTATTTATAAAGCCATTTAAAAAAACACAGCTGCAACAAAGTGCTGTACACATGAAATTAAGAACATATAAACAAAAGATGAGATGAAATCATGAAAAACAACAGTCATGTGTTTAATACAGAAGTGGGTTGAGCCTAACCAGGGGTTGCTAGGTGAGGGGCTGGACTCAGGTTTGATCTGATTGGCTGGCGGCTTGTGACGTCAATAAATGCAGGAAGTGTGAATCCTGGTGTATTTATCAAAAATAAATAAATCTACTTAGAGTAAATAAACCACTGGGTGCATTTTTTTGGCACAAGGACTGTTTTTTTATGAAGTAAATACCCAAAGTTTAGTAAAAAAACATTAAAAAGTGAATTTTGCATGTGTGGTCCCCTTTAATATTATTAATTATGTTTTTATTTTTTTATTTATTACTTTTATTATGGCGGACATTTATATAAAAAAAGTTTTTAAAAAGTTTATGCAACATTAATTCTTGTTTATTTGTTCATTGCTACCTGTCCCAACATTTTGGGGATTTGTTGACACTGTGAAATTTTGAATCAACATCTTTCTCCATTAAAATTTTACATTTACTCAGATTAAACTTTTGATCTTTTCTCTTTTCAGGACTGCAAATATCCAGGGTCGGGATGGAGTGAGGGAAGTCGACCGCTGCATCGTGTCCCAGATTTGTCCTCATGCATGAGGGAAAAAATAAATAAACAAATTGATTACAAAAACTAGTTGTCTATGATTCATTTTATTAACAGTAAGTTACTTCAAAACAACAAAAGGTTCTGAAAACACATGGGACACCACCCCAGCTCCTCTGTTTGGACGCAGTGGACAGCAGAACGAGGAGTCCCAACCACCTTCAGGATGCCCCACCTTCCAGCCAGAAACGAACACCAGGGTCTCAGCTGTACCAACATTGTCGTGGATGCAGGTCTCAGGAGATGAAGCTCTGGCCGAGACTCTGCATCATCTTCTTGGTTAAAGTAATCCTGGCTGCAATTACTCTGTGTGGCTGCTGGGTGCTTTGAGTCATCACAGTTATCTGAAAAGAACATTTTAAAGGATACACAGTACATGTATTGTTAAATTTATTGCAATTGGTTTGGTTTGCATTAAGAAATATTTTCTCATTAATCTTATCAGCTGTGCTGTGCCCAGTTTTGATTAGCTGACACATAGCTTAAACAAATACTGTATACATGTCCTAACAAATATATATTGTACAAGCTTATCTAATGTTTCTAAACACGGATACAGTATTTGGAAACCAAATAAAAGATTTTACCACTGTTTGGTGCTAATTAATAGTCAATTCAAAAAACAATGTGTGTTTAGTTCTGGGTTGCATAACAAAAATAAGCCAAAGCGTCAAACAAACCCTACCCTATAGAGGGTAGGAAAAATCAATATTTTATAATAAAATTTATTATGAAACGTTACTTTTGGAATGTGCTAAGTAATAAGATGTGGCAAATTAAAATGACAAAAACACAGCTGTACACCGCATGCCATGCAGCTAAACAGGTTTTTAATGTGTTCTGTGTTCAGAAGCATACGCATAAGCTGTGTGTGTGTGTGATTAAATGCACGCAACAACATTTTACAACTGTTATTTTGGTAAAAGTTTAGGTATTTACTTACTGAAGACGTGACTATCTATCCCTAATTCTATTTTTAAAAGCCTTGGGGGTTTAGATTTCTTGCTTAAATGTGACTTTGAATTAACCAAGATTCCTATCTCTCTGTCAAATTTTCATAAACAAGTTCTGTTTTTTTGGAAAATGATATTTGCACACAATTTTACCCCACATGGATCCGTAGTATGGAATAACAGATCAATATTAATAAATAGAAAATCTATTTTTAAAATGGACTGGTATGAAAAAGGTATTCTATTTGTCACTGACTTAATGGACAGAAATGGTGTTTTTTTAAATCATAGAGATTTTACAAATAAATTTAAGCTGAACTGTTCTGGTAATGAATATCTAAAAGTTTGCAAAGCTATTCCTGTAGCTCTTATTCATCTTATCCAAAACACCTTAAGATATTCAACAGTTACTTCATCGTTACCCAAATTGAAAATTGGAGAATATAGTGTGACTGATAAAAAGTGTGATAATGTTATTCTCGTTACTGCCTTCAAATCGAAAATGTTTAATGATTTCAATAATAGTGTCTTGGTAACAACAAACATGTCTGTTATTGAAAAGGCATTCTCCAAATATGTCAAATGGCCGGTGGTTAAAGAGACTCACTTTAAAATCTCACACAATATTTACCCAGTGGCAGAATTTTTGCACAGAAGATTTAAGTTTGATTCAACATGCTGTACCTTCTGTGAATGCCCAGAAGAATCCCTAAATCATCTCTTTTTTTCCTGTCCTTTTTCTTTTAAACTATGGAAAGACATTAAAAATTGGTTGTCACTTAAAATTGAAAACATACCAGAGATAACAATCTCCCACGTATTGTACTTTGTTGATGACCTTGATATTCAAATATCTGATGTGGTAAACATTGTTTTCTTGCTCTGCTGTAAATGGAGAGGTTCTACACCTTGTTTAGATTTTTTTATTAACCAATTTAAACTGTATTACTCCTCACTGAAACGTTTGAAATCTGGTTATGCAAAAAAAGTAACGGCCAGTATCTCTAATCTGTTGTTGTTTTAAAATTAGCTCTTTTTATTACTCATTTGCCTTACTGTTATATATTTGTTAGGAATAATTTTACCCCAACTCTGTATTTTTATTTTGTTTTTTTATGTTGCATTGTTCTTTGTACCTCAACGAGCGTTTGTACACTGTTTGTCAATAAAAATAAAAATAAATTTTTTAAAAAAAAGACGTGACTATCCGCCATTTTGAAATCTAATCTTGGGGAGGGGTGGGAGTTTACCACTAGAGGGGGCGTGAACACAGGACAACCTCAACCTCCTCCCCTGCTCGACTCTCGACACGCCTATTTTGAGGGAAAATTTCAAACTGCTTCGGGGGAGGAGTTACCGATCCACAGGGTGTGGAGTCGCTCTTTAAAGGTCAACAGGAGAATTTTAAAATCAATTCTGACACATACAGGGAGCCAATGAATGGAGGACAAAACTGATTACCTTAAATATGTTCAAACCCATGAGTTCCTGTTAAGAGCCAAGCTGCAGAATTTTGGATGAGCTGGAGATGTGAACTGGTGACCTGACTGACCACAACAAAGAGCGTGTTACAGTAGTCCAGTTGGGCAATAATAATAATAATATCAATAATAATAATAATGTATTATGTATTGTCATCATGGTATGTTCCCATATGAAGACGAAATTGGCTCTCTGCATTTAACCCATCCACCACCAGGTGGAGCAGTGGGCAGCTATAGACAGCATCAGGGGAGCAAATGAGGATGAGGTGTCCTGCTCAGAGACACCAATAAAGGCATGGACTAGTTTTTCAAGATCAGATCTGTTCGTAAAAGAATCAGACCTGTTTTTAATGCAGCACTGTCGGATGGCCCAAAGATCTCGGATATCTTTTTAATGTTGACTTTCAGTACCGGTACTTGTCTTTGCCCACAGAGATTCCTCCATATTCTTAAAATCTTGTGATGATATTGTGAACTTAAACATTGAGATAGTCAAGGTTTTCCCAATTTTCCTTTGAGGAGTAATATCCAGAAATAGGCCCACAATCTTTGAAAGTAGTTTTGATGACTGGTGAATCTCAATCCAACTTTATTCTTGAGAGATTTTGCCTTTTTTAAATGATTTGTTCATGTCAGTCCATACTAGTTAGCCTAATGTGTTGCTAAATGCTTTTTCAGCTGTTTCTAGTCTATTTAATGATTTTTAATAAAAATTTTCAGTATTATCATTAGTGTGTGTTAATTGTTTCCCCGTTAATTTTACTCGCATTGGTGTTATTGTTAAGCACTTTGGTAACATATTCTGTTTTGAATGTGCTTTATAAATAAAGTTGACTTGACTTGGCTTGTTTCTTGTTCTTACCAGAATTACAGCTTGATGTTAGCCCATTTTTCGATGTGTTGCTACCATCATATTTAAAACTACCTTATTTTTCTAATTGTACAATATGTTTCAATATTTGATATGTTTACTATGTTAAAAATTAATGGGCTGCAGTACATTGGTGGTCAATGATGTGGTTTTGTAAACTTGTCGCTACAATTTTGATCCCAGCTGGCTGATCAGACCAGGATGCACCACGAGAAGAGGACTAGGCCAGGTAGACCCAAGGTAGCTGAAAGTCACTGTGACTACTTCCGGGGTTGGTGAGGAGGCAGCTGATGGGAGGGTGTGCAAGCGATCGGCAACCTTCATCACACTTACACTTTAAGCTGAATATGTGTCTCTCAGCAAGAAAAGTAACGCTCTGTCTTCTGTAGTTACTAGAAATCTACTTTGATTTGAACAAAAAATGTTACTGGGTAAACTTTTTTTTTTGCCTGGCTCTGGTCGCAAGCGGCAGCTTCTGTTTTTCCTCTCCCATTTCTTTCCTCACACTGCGTGGCTCTTTGTCTTGTCTGTAGTTCCTCGGCACTCATCTCTTGAACGCAAAGTGATTATGGAATTGGTATCATGGACGATCAACTCTGTTGACAAGATTTTTTCTACAAAGCGACAAGGTCCGGGGGGGCCAGCTTGCCCGTCAAAGACACACTCTGGGGTATACGTCATGGATTCCTGGGGCGAGTGGAAAGTTACGTGTCTCTCAGTCCGGTCTGTGGAGGATGTCGAGGATGTTTACATAATTGGATTATGATGGCAGGAGTTCCCTTTCAGTCATGTTCTCTCGGTGCAACATACTTACTATGGGAATTGCGCCCCCGCGCGATTACCTGAAGGAATATACTCACGCCTTTACGGCAGGGGCGTCACGTCGCACCAGAGGCTCCGCCCTCTGGGTATTTAGGCGGTGAGGGCCTCTCCATCTTCCTCTTTTTTGCCCTTCACCTCGCTTAAACACCTGAACTTCGCGGGACTTCTCTGTTGTCGCATCGGTCGACTGAGGTGAGCTCGCTCCCTTCACTGAGTGTACAGAGAATTTTTCCTGCGCACTGCTTGGCTGGCGAAAGCTAGTCCGGCATTTTTCTACTCACCCTCGAAGTTTTCTTCTTTTCCGCAGGTTTTCGCTCGATGGCGCTAACTGAGTCACAATCTAAAAGAACCTGCTAACCTTAGCAGGCTGTTGAGCGAAAGAAAAGACGACGGAGAAGACAACTTCGATAGAAAAGAACAAATCAACTCGACGCTTCTCAGGACATGGCTCCCGAGAAAGGAAGACGGAAGACAAGGAGGAGAAAGACCAAGACGACGAGTCTTCGCTCGCGCACTTGCCCCAATGGCTGTGGCCGTTCCCTTTCGGTGACGGACACCCACGAGGCCTGTCCTATCTGCCTGGGGATTCTGCACGCAAGGAAGGCGCCGGAACTCCCCGACTCTTGCCCTCACTGCCGTAGAATGTCGACCGCAGTGAGGAGACGACGGGCTGTCGCGCTGGCCAAATCCATGGCTAGAAGCGCGGCACTCAAGGTCGCACGTCGGCTTCCCCCTGCTCCGGAACCCGATAACGTGGACCTGGAATGCAGTGGACGAGTCGGAGAGGACAAAATGTCGGATTCCTCGGGTGCCGCCGAGGACTCGACATCTGAAATGTCCGACCTAGACGCCGATTTTGGTGGGAAGAACTCGTGAGTTCCTCCCAGAACCTGGCGTACATCCTCCCGGAACCGGACCTGTCAGTACCGGCCCTGTTCGACTTGTGTCGAAGGGCAGCGGATGCTCTGCAGATCACGTGGCCAAGCCCGACGACTCGCTAGCAGGCTACGAGGCTAGCGGGAAACTACTTCCACGCGAAGCAACCAACAATGTCACAAAAGATGCCCATCTTTCCGGACTTCCTCACGGAGCTCAAACGTTCCTGGGAGGATCCCGGAGCTTCTATCATGCTCCCATTGTCCCGGCTCATCGATGTGGCTGGAATGGAAGCAGTAGACCTCGACAGCACCCCCCCATTGAGGAGACTCTGGCGGCTCACCTGGCCCCCGCCGCCTCGGGGATGAAGCCTACGCTACCCAGCAGGGCCTGCCGCACTTCGGAGAAACAACTCGGAAAGTGCTACAAGACTCAGGACCTTGTGGCTCGCGCAATGAACGCATCAACATTGGTGCAGGCATACCTGGCGGAAAAGCTACAGCATGTCCAGGTAGCAAAAGACGAACAGGCCGCAACGGAAGCTGTGGAGAAGGCCCGCCGAGCCTCGAACCTCGTGCTCCGCTTGATGGGGACAATAGCCATCTCCCAAGGCAAGGCGATGGCGGAAATGGTTGTCGCCCAGCGCCATCTTTGGCTCACCATTCGGACCTCCCGGAAAACCAGAGGTCAACTTTCCTCCAGCACTCGATCGACTCGACTGGGCTTTTTGGGGGAGCTCTGGAACGTGTTCAGACCAAACTGGAACAGAGGCGCAGACAGGCGGAAGCCCTCCGTGAGGGGTTGCCAAGAAAGAACTTTGCCCCCGTAAGGAGAACACTAATGGGCCCCCACGGAAGAGACCCCCAGGTGACAATGGAACTTTCCAGGGACAGCCGAGGATCTCGTCAGTCTCCCAAGGCGGAAAGCAGGCTCGGACCTGATGAAACAGGATGAACCGACAATCTTAGGTACCTGATCCATTGGGCCCAATCTCCCCTCGTAAAAGACTACGAGGAGTGAACGGCATATGTGTACGCACCAAACGCGACTCGACCATTGCATGTGTAAACAAAATAAACACTGTTTCTAACATGTATAAAAATAAAAGTACCAAAGCACAGACCGCCCTGGTTCTTGACTCGAGTCCCATTTTTATAAACCAACCATGTATGAACCGCAACGAGACACGTGAGCTAGATCTCGTGGTATCTCCTATCGGACCGACCAGCCTGTCCAGGGGAGGGCAAGAGGGGTCAAAGATCACCCCTCTGGCTCTCAAACGTGACGGGCTGCAACATAACATGCTGTCCAGACTCAGTGCGCATGCGTAGGCCTGGGAGGCATGCCTACCAAATGATTGGGTCATGACAACAATTCGTCATGGACTCAAATTGCAATTCTCTAAGAGACCGCCCCGCTTCACAGGGGTGCTGCAATCTAAGATCAACCCCACACGCGCACAAGTGCT
Source organism: Garcialebias charrua (assembly GCA_038048925.1). NCBI lineage: Eukaryota > Metazoa > Chordata > Actinopteri > Cyprinodontiformes > Rivulidae > Garcialebias > Garcialebias charrua. The sequence goes on from JBBPBX010005019.1 coordinate 27,799, forward strand.
GAGGGAGGAAGTCTCGACCATGCTGAAGAAAGTAGGGATGCACCGATCCACATTTTTCACTTCCGATCCGATACAGATACTGTAAAACTGGGTATCGATCGATACCGATACTTTTCCGATCCGATACCATTCAGGTGCCTTATGAGGCTGTAATAAATTATTACAGCCTCAGCCACTAATATCCACTTTAAAGCAAGGAATAAAAAAACACGTTTTGTGTTAGCAGGATTTAATTGTAACTAAGAAACTTATCCAACATTAATAAAACTTACCTCAAGTTGCCTTTTTGGGCATGCATAAATATACAGTATTTGTATACATGTACACTGTACTTAGAGAGAAGATTAATCTTCTCTTGGCTGTGCAAATTCTGCTAACACAAAACGTGTAACTAACTACCGGTACTTTTAAGTACTGTAGTTACTTTCACCCAGTCTCTTTTTCATCACATGCTTCCAAAAGTCAACAATTATGTTTGTATTCTGCATCTGTCTGTTAGCAAAATATCTTATGAACAACTGAACAGATTTTGTTTAAACTTTCAAGAAATAATCACTGAAGGGCTCTCTACGACTGGTTGACTTTTAAAGTACATCCAATTGAAGATGGCTGCCACAGCTAACTGAACTTATACAACACAAAATTGACTACAACTCAGTCAATTTGACAAAAAATTTAGATAAAATTTGTGTGGTAGTAGCTGAGACTCATTCCCAAAGCATATTCAAGGGATTAGTAGAATGCATAAGATCTTTCTTTAAAATTACAACGTTATTTATTTGGAATCAATGGTGTCGTCTGTTAGCAAAATATCTCATGACCCGCTGGACAGATTTTGATTAAACTTTCAAGAGATAATCACTGAAAGGCTCTCTACGACTGGTTGACTTTTAAAGTACATCCAGTTTAAGATGGCTGCCACAGCCAACTGAAAACAACACAAAATTGACTACAACTCAGTCAATTTGACAAAAAATCTAGATGAAATGTGGTGCGGTAGTAGCTGAGACTCATTCCCAAAGCATATTCAAGGGACTAGTAGAATGCATAAGATCTTTCTTTAAAATTATAACGTTATTTATTTGGAATCAATGGTGCCGTCTGTTAGCAAAATATCTCATGACCCGCTGGACAGATTTTGATTAAACTTTCAAGAGATAATCACTGAAGGGCTCTCTACGACTGGTTGACTTTTAAAGTACATCCAGTTTAAGATGGCTGCCACAGCTCAGCCTTTTGTTTTTCATAATCCCACAGAGCTTTGGAGACATTTACAAGACATTCAAAAATATGCCTCACCTGTCCAACAGCATACAGGGGTTCACTTTGGATGTCATGGAATCACCTGCTGACAGCTTGGAGGAGGCTGCTTCTCAAAGTTTTGATGCCACTGTCCACACTGTTATCAGCGAGCAGCTGTTTAAAATGGTGACGCTGGGATCACATCAGCTGCAGAGGAGCTCGCTGAGCTGATTTCTCTGGTTAACTCCTCAAAGGGTTCCAGCAAAGTCACAATCTTTTCCAGCAAACCCCACAGGTTGGCTGACAGTGTTCCTGACAAGTTGTTTAGCAGTTTCTGGGTTATCCCTTTAGCTTTCACGTTGTCCAGCGGAAGTTTACCTTGCTGTTGAAACGAGTCCAGAAGTGATTTCTGTCGGCTCCGTTTGTCTTTCTCCCGCCGGGCTAAACAATCGTCATGCTCTTTACTGTGGTCTTTTTCAAATGTTTCATCACGTTTGTGGTATTATATGACGCGACGGAGCTTCCTCCTCTCTGGACAGCGGCTCTGCAGACACGCACGCGGCTCTGCAGACACGTACACGTCGCTGCTGTCTTGCTTTGCGGTGCTTCAAGAGTAAAACACATCCACACAGCAGACATGTTCGCGGACATGCAAAAATCAATAAACTCTGACCGACTCTGATGCCAAGATGAAAAGTTGGTTAGCCGTTAGCCACAGTCCTCCAGTCCTCTCTGTGTTTACTCACGTTTTACCTGGCTGCAAGGGGCAAACTAGGAAATGGATTTCCTGAATGTGAGGCGGGTCTTACTACTCTGGGCTCATAAAACACGCCTCCGTTCAGGAAATCCATTCCATAGTTTGAAGACAACTGCAGTGTATCATGGATCGGAAAGATGGCAGTCTCTGCTCTGAAAATCCGATATGTAAACAAGGCTGGTATCGGATACCAATACCGATACTGGATCGGATCTGCCCCATCCCTAGAAGAAAGGAGTGATTAGTGTGGTCTCTGGGCACAAGCTACTCTCCGGCCACTACAGCAAGTACTTCCTGGTGCCCAAAAAGGATCGTTCCCTGAGACCAATTCTGGATCTCAGGACTCTCAACAAAAGGATTAAAACATTTAAGTTCAAGATGCTTACACTGCGACAAGTTCTCCAGTCTGTGAGATCTGGAGACTACGTATGTACAGTAGACTTAAAAGATACCTATTTCCATATAGGCGTTTGGAGAAAACATAGAAAATTCCTCCGCTTTGCTTTTGAGGGAATCGCTTATGAATTTAAAGCCTTACCCTTTGGTTTAAAGACTGTTCCACGCACATTTACAAAATGTCTGGATGCAACACTGACCCCTCTGAGGAACAGGGCCGGATTAACAACCCCAGGGGCCCCTGGGCACCGAAGCT